>JAKELK010000107.1:0-228577 GCA_021525775.1 Lactarius deliciosus
AATGTATCTCTGTTGATAACAGGTATGGGCTTTTTATCTGGTTGACTGAAACACCACTAATGGCTTTTTAGGCCCAACTTGGGTATAGTTGATAGCAAGGGCTATCTTTTTGTCATTCAACGTCAACCACCTTTGGATTCTCCTGGACAAATCTCTTGGCTTGAGTCTATGGAAGCCTTGAAGGGTGCCATGGATCAAGCAAGGGATTCATTGCATTTTATAATGGAGGACATCAATCATCGTCGTGGGTGTTATCAATGTATTAGCTTTGGAATCTCATATGGGTCTGGCCAACAAGTAAGTAAATATCTATAAATTTTATCTTAAAGCATTAAATAGGTGTTTACAGCTCCCCAAGAATATGGGCAAAAAAACAGATGAAAAAAGAAAAAGAGTTGTTAATAACTTGAAACAAAACCAATCCCTCAACAGAGTTGCAGCTTATGTGGATGGTAAGTGTTTAGATTCTATTTTTAAATGAAATGCCTAAAAAGCATTTAATAGTTGCTTTTGCTATATCAGCTCCCAAGCTTTATAGACACTATCAGCAAGTGGCCACTTCCATTATCTCACATGGCCTGAAGCATAACACCACTCTCTGTATGCCCTATCCCAACAAATCTGTTTTCATGGCAACTACAGTCAATCTAGGAGATAAAGTGGTTACTGTAAGGCATAAGGATCAAGCCAACCTTCCTAATGGCTTGTGTGCTGTGGTCTCTATGGGAAATTATGACCACACACATGGTGGACACCTTGTTCTTCATGAACTCAAACTCATCATGGAGTTCCCACCTGGCTATGTTATTTTCTTGCCTTCTGCCAGTATCACACACTCAAATATAGGAGTCTCTGATAATGAGTGGAGATCTTCCATTACTTATTATACTGCAGGAAGTCTCTTTAGATGGGCTGCATATAGGTTTAAAACTGAGAAGCAACTCAGGGAACAGGATCCAGGGCATTTTAAAAGGATGATAGATGAGAGAGAAGCTAGGTGGAAGGATGCTGTAAATTTGTTTTCTAGGCATGAAGAACTTATAGATGATATCAGCAAATTAGAATTGCTCTGACAGCTCTAGTTTTTGATATATGCCATTTAGAGTATTATAATATTAGATGTTGCATGCTATGTTTCATCTCAGGCATGGACTTGTTAAAGTATCATCCATGTGTAGTGTTTTAAGGTCTGGTCCATAGGACTGAAAAAAGACTGTCAACCCAACTGGACTGGACTGATGGGCAACCGGACCAGCAGTTGCAGTTGCATGACTTTGGGAGCAAGCCCAGTTGCAGTTGCATTTTTTTTGAGCATTCTTGCAACTGACCTATAATATTATCTAGCTATCTACTGACAATGTACTGTAAAACTACTAGCTACTAGTACATTATCATTGCTGTTGACCTTGCCCAGCTGCGGATGCCATGGTGCTGTGTCGAAGTCATAGTCTCACAGAGCTGCGTTGACACCATGGGCTTGTGGTGCTGCATCGATGCCATGGGCTTGTGGCTCAGCATCAGAGTTGTGGTCTCATGGCTCGGAGTCAGAGTTGTTGTTGTGTTTGTGCCCAAGATGCCTGAGGAGTTCCTTCAAGAGGACGATGTCCGTGCATTCAGCGCAATGACTCAGGAGCATTGGGAGGCTTGGAGGCATATTGAGGCGAGTTTCCCATTGGCTTAGAGGAGTGGGAGCTGGCCGCCACGTGACCTGCCTAGAGCTGGTCCAGAAGGGTCTGGATGAGCTTGCGCCCGGATCGGATTGTGATATGTACGGCCTTTGATTGGGTTGTGATATTAGGATTCGCGGCTGTGTATTAGGGTTGCTGGGCTTGAAAGCTCCAGCCCTTGTAGTATAAGTAGAGGGGCGTTCACGTATGAACCCCTTAGCTTTGATATCTTGAGGAATACCTTCCCTTCCCTGCGTCTTAGCTCCTTGTCCTGTGTGCATACTCTTCATCATTCACCAGCTCCCTGTTATAAGTCGTGCGCATCGCCAACTTCTCCTACATCATACTCGACTTCACCATCATCATCCTTTGCCTTGCCTACCTCGGTCACACCCTGTGTATCGCTCTAGCCATTGCCTACGGGATACTGAAGACTTCCAACACGTGCACTCAGCAAACCGGTCCCAAATCCAAGTCGGATTGATACGTCAAGAAGGAACGTAACAGTTGTGGTCTTGCAGCGTGGTGTCAATGCCATGGTCTCACAGTGCTGCATTGACACTGTGGTCTTGTGGCGCTGCATTGATGCCATGGTCTTGCAGCGCTGCAGTCGACGCCATGGTCTTGTGGCGCTGTGATGACTCCGTTGTCTCACAGCACTGCATTGACGCTATGTCAGAGTTGTGGTCTTGTGGCGCTGCATCGATACCATTGTTACAATCCCAGACTATCTTCTTCTTTTCCATTCTGTTGTCTCATATTTGCATGTACTTTTACCCATGACCTGCTTCTTTCTCACCTTCGACTCCTATCTCGCACCCACCGCCTGACTATTACGATGGCTGATTTTACAACTTTTAAAGTCCACAGACATCATCTGACTTCCGCATGTCCCTGCGGAATTCCCTTGTTCTATTTACAGACTTCCCTTTCTTATTGCCTAGTTAGCTCGCTAGGGCCTAGGGCTCCAACTATTTCTATTTATAAACCATTTATGAGGGTTTATAGGGTTTACTATTTATGTTTATTTACAGTGTATTGTGTATACACTTCATAAAGGTTTATAAACAGTTTATAATGGTTTGGCAAGAGGATGGATGCTATTTGTTCACAATAGCCCGTATGGTGTTATAAAGCCAATTAGACTTTTTGGCTTGGCATTAATTAAGTCAGACATCTATTCTCAAAGTAGTGTTGCAGCAGGCTGCCAGCAGCTCAGAGCTGACATTTTCTATCTTCTGGAATAAAATTTGGACAAATATGAAATTATTTGAGCAGCTGGCTTTTGAAGAAAGCTGAGTGGTCCTCTGCCAACTCTAAGCGATCTGAGTAACCATTCAGAAGTTATTTGATGTTAGCTGAAGGGTATTAGCTGACACCCTTCAGCCAACATCGAATAACTCTGGAATGGTTGTTTGGATTGCTTAGAGTTGGCAGAGGAACCCTCAGCTTTTCAGAAGATCTACCTCTATAAATATTTTCATATGTTTCTGAATTTTATTTCCAGAGATAGGAAAACACCAGCTCCAAGCTGCTGCAACACTATCTCAAAGTCCTATCATCTTTGCATGGAGCAGCACTCAACTTTGAGGGCCAAGACTCTCACAGAGGCCATGTGCACCAAGGAATGGCTGCAGGAAGGTATTATGAGGTGGGACTGAGTGCTCTTTCAGTGTAGATATCAATTTTCATGGTTCTGAATATTATTTGGTTTTTATTTGGTTTATAAACTGTTTTAAACTGTTTATGTGGGTTTATTTACAGTTTATGTTTATTTACAATTTTTCTGTAAACGTAAACTAAACAGTTGGAGCCCTACTAGGGCCTGTACCCTAGGATTGCGCCATGTGTTTGTAGTTTACAAACACCTTGTACTAGTATATAAGTCACACCCTACCTAGCTTGTACGGTAGACTTGACTTCTTGTGTAATACCACATCGTCTTTGCCTCACGACCCTTGTTTGACTCGCCCTTGCGCTTGAGTCCTCGCTTCCACTCGCCTCTACGCTTGAGCCTCATCCTCTGCTATTACCCTTGTGTCCCTGGGAGGCCAAGTGGTACTTGTTCATCACCGAACTGAGTCTTAACGGACTCATCCGCTTCCGATCCTGTTGACTTACGAGTACACATCGTACCGAACGCCCCTCCCACTGTTTTCCTAGCCCCTGCGCTATGCGCAAGGAGATTGGATCTGGTAGCCCCTTAATCCATATCCAGGTGTGCATGGCCCACTGGGCTGTGTATTGTGGAGCTTAGCGCCAGCTGTCTCTGGTGCTCCACACTGGGCACAGGATCTCCTCACCATGGGAGTGTAAAACCTGGTTCAGACTCTGGGGGGTGTTCACCTTATGGTGTTCTGCAACCAGACTCCTGCCTTGTAGCGGCAATGGGAAAGGATTCAGTGAAGCCACTTGTGGCGATGAGGCAACCAACAGGCCGAGAAGGCTGAGGTAGACAGCCTTGGGCTCTGAAAGCATCATTCCATATCCCCCTGATGCAAACTAGTGAGCTGTGTCCTAGACACATCCTGGCTGGCAGCCGGCTCCTAGTATGGCAAAGGGATCTCCCAACCTGGGCCTAGCCCTTGTATCACTGGCATACCTCAGGAGGCAGGACGCGTTAGCGTTCTGGCCTTACAGATTCACAGACAGGAGTGACTACCCCATCACATCTTGCAACTGTTATGAAGCACTGTCGCTGACTGCTCCTCGGCGATAGATAAATCATCCCTATGTCTGGCCAATCCTCTCGCGCTGCCTCGCCCACTGGTGCCACTGGTGCGGCTGCAGGCGCCACAGCAGGGGGCTCACTCCCCCCTTTTCCAACTGGGTCCACACCCTCCTCACGCATTGCCAATGCTTATGGCAACTCTTTTGGCATGCCCTCAGGCATCCATCTAAGCCGGTTTGATGGGTCAAACTGGAACGAGTGGTCTGGGACTTTGGAGGCCATCCTCATGCTGCACGAAGCAGAGGATGTATTCTACCTCCAGGTCCCTCCCTCTGGAGTCACCTCTGATGAGTGGGACTCTGTCCAGTGTCGGGCAAAGGCGTACCTCCGCCTCTATCTCAAACCCGACGTCTACTCCCTCGTTGCCGACCCCCTCACCTATCCCACCTTCAAGTCAAAGTGGGACAAGCTGAAGGATGTCTATGCTGGTGCTAGCGGCAGCACCACCATATTCAATTTGTGGATCCAATTAACCCAAGCCCGCCTCGACGACTCCGCGCCCATGGCCTCTCAATTGGCCAAGCTCAATGAGCTGCGGGTCGGCCTTACCAACGCACAGATGGGTGTCACTGACACCCAATTCTGTCTTATTCTTCTCCATGCCCTGCCAGCCTCCTATGAGGTTCTGGCATCCACCATCCTCGCCAGTGGCGCCCCCTCCAAGCTCAAGCATGCTGAAATAATTGCACGCATCGTTTCGGAGGAAGCGCGTCGTACTGGCCCCTCTGGCTCCTCTCTCAACAAGGCTGCCCCCATTAAGTCTAGCAGTGGCCCACGTAAGAAGAGGGATCATTCTCAACTTACCTGCCACTACTGTAACAAAAAGGGGCATATCAAGCCTGACTGCAGGCAGAGGAAGAAGGATGAAGCAGCAGGGAAGTTAAAGGACACAGGCAACAAGGCTGCCAACTCCCATGTACTAGTACCTACCACCGCCTCCATTAAGGAGGTCGATGATGAGCCTGCCATTAACCGGGCGGACAATGCAGTTGGAGTTGCCTTGTATGCTGCCTCGCGTGTGCGTTGGATGATGGACAGTGGTGCCACACACCACATCACACCACATCGGTCCGACTTCAAGGATTACACCCCGTACAAAGGTGCTGTGCGCCTTGGGGACAAATCCACAATCAACCAAGTTGGTGTAGGCTCCGTCGTCTTCACTACGAGCCAGGGCCTTCCAATCACCCTCAGTAATGTGCTACACCTTCCACAGGTGAAGACATGCTTCTTGTCGACACGTGCCTTAGCACAAAAGGGTGTGGAAGTGGCCTTTGACAGTGGCTCATTTAAAATATCTGTCAAAAAGCAATGTGTAGCTGTTGGCTACTTGGAGGACAACCTCTACTGGTTGGACGCTTCAAGCATTGGCCTCAATGCTCACGTCAAAAGTGCTGCCACCACTCTTGATATCTGGCATCAGCGCATGGGACACATCTCCCCTGCTGCACTTAAGTCGTACGGTCCCTCTGCCACTACTGGCATGGACATTGATAGCTCTACCACGCATACTGCTGTGTGTCGTGGGTGCGAGTTGGGTAAATCCACTCGCCAACCTTTCTCTGCGTCCTCCACCAAAAGGACAACCTGTATCTTTGAGATTGTACACAGTGACCTTGCAGGTCCAATGCAAACTCAGTCCCTACAAGGCTCCGCGTACACCGCCACCTTCATAGACGACCACTCTAAGCTTGCAGTGGTGTACTTTATCAAGTCGAAGGATCAGTTTGTGAAAGCGCTGCAGATGTATTTGGCCTGGGGTGAAACCCAGACGTCCCATAAACTGCATGCACTCCACTCTGACCGCGGAGGCGAATACATGGTGAGCCAAGTACAGGACATTCTCAAGCAGAGAGGGATAGAGCATCACCTTACGATGCCAGGTTCACCACAGTCAAATGGGAAAGCTGAGCGGTTTAACCGCACCATTACGGATAAGGCAATGGCCATGCTACACACAGCAGGCATGTCTAAAGGCTTCTGGGAGCATGCTATGAGCACTGCGGTACACATCTATAACCGCTCTCCCACCCGTACGCTCAAGTGGCACACACCCTATGAGCTCTGGTACTCTGGCAAAGTACCAGATGTCTCTCACTTGCGCATCTTTGGATGCAAGGGGTGCATGCATGTACCCGCTGATAAGCGTCGCAAATTGGATGCGAAGGCTATTGAAGTCACGCTTATTGGGTTTGAGCCCGAATCAAAGGGCTATAAGCTCTGGGACCGCCAAACCCGCTCTGTCCGTTTGTGCAGGGATGTGACATTTGACGAGAGCAGCTTCCCGTCCCTCCAGGGTGCTGAGACACACCCAACACCTTCTCAAGTGGCTTCACCACCACTACCTACACCAGTAATTGCCGTACCTAGCATGTTGGCGTTACCACCACAGCGAGCACCCTCCCCTGCACACTCTGATAGCAGTGAGGAGGATGTTGAAGATATTCTAGACCCTAAACAAGAGCGCCCACACACGCCACCACCACCTGCCCCACCCACTCTTCCTGTCACACCTAAGCATGAGCAGCCCCCTCTGACTTCTCCACCACCGCGTCAAAGTGCAACGCACATTATGCACAATGTCCCTCCTCCCTCACCAGATATGCCTGGTGGCTTTGAGGACCGCGCACAACGTAGTCAGCTGTTGCGTGAGATGGACAATGCACCAAGACGCTCTACCCGTGCACCAGTGCCCAATCCCCACTACTTCACAGCGGATAATGTCGCCACACATGGTAGATGGCTGGGGTTTGCAGAGCTGTTAGCTGCAGCTTATGTTGGAAGAGATCCTGCATCCTATGCAGAGGCCATGCGGTCTGTGGATGCAGGTGAGTGGACAATGGCATGTCAATATGAGATGGATGCGCTCGCCAAGAATGGCACCTGGGAGTTAGTGGATCTCCCGCCTAATCGCAAGGCAGTAAAATCCAAATGGGTCTTCAAGCTCAAAGCGGATGGCCGCTACAGAGCTCGCTTGGTGGCTAAGGGGTTTATGCAAATCCCTGGCATTGATTTTGATGAAACCTTCTCTCCCGTTGCACAATTCGAGTCGCTGAGATTACTTCTGGTGTTGGCCGCGCTGGAGGACTGGCACATCCATCAGATGGATGTCAAGTCTGCGTTCCTCAATGGTGTGCTTGACGAGGAGATTTACATGGAGCAACCACAAGGGTTCATCACCACTGGTGCAGAGACGAAGGTGTGTCGCCTAGTCAAGGCGATATATGGTCTCAAACAAGCCTCCTGTGCATGGAACTTACAATTCCATGGGGTGCTCCTTGCACTTGGCTTTAAGCAGATGTTTGCCGATGCCGGCGTATATGTGTTGCCTCAACGAGAGGGGGATGGACCACTCTTCGTTATCATTTACGTTGACGACATCACAATTCTGGGTGCTTCTCTGGAGAGAATTAAGCATCTTAAGTCAGACCTTTCTGAGCGCTATGAGATGACAGATCTTGGGGAGATAGAATCATATCTTGGAATGTGCATTGTGCGCGACCACTCCCTCAGACGCATCGAAATAGACCAGTCTGGCTATGTCAAGGATGTCCTTGAACGCTTTGGCATGTCCAATGCCACTCCACACTCCACACCCTTGCCTGCTGGTGCTGACAAGCACCTTCATAAATATACGGGTCAGGCTACTGCCTCTGACATTATGCACTACCAGTCACTTATTGGTAGTCTGCTGTACGTTCAGATTGGTACTAGACCAGACATTTCCTTCGCTGTGTCACGTCTGGCGCAGTATGCAGCGAATCCTTCCCCCCAACATCTGCGGCTTGTGCAATATGTCCTGGCTTACCTAGTAGGCACTGTGGATATGCAGATAGTCTATGATGGCACCAGTGGAGACGGCCTCATTGGCTACTCTGACTCTTCCCTTGGTGACCAGGTTGACGACAGACACTCCACTTCGGGTTATGTGTTCCTATTAGCCAATGGTGCAATAAGCTGGTCTTCGCGAAAGCAAAAGACAGTGGCCCAAAACACTACAGAGGCGGAATACATGGCCATGACCGATGCGGCCAACCAAGCCGCTTGGTATCAGAGCTTCCTTTTGGAACTCGGGTATGAGGTCAACGACCCCATCCCACTGCATGGTGACAATAAGGGTGCCATTGATTTGGCCTTGAACCCTGTCACTGGGAGGCGATCGAAGCACATTGCCATTAGGCATCATGTCATTAGGGAATACATCAAAAAGAGGACCATCACTCTTATTAGAACCCCTACTCTGGAAATGGTTGCAGATGGCTTTACCAAGTCACTCGCGCGCACCCTGCTCCAACAACACAATGTTGACATGGGCTTGTGCTAATCCTAGATTGCTGATCACAGGGAGATGTTGATAAGTGACCTGCGCGCACTTAGTGGCTCATATGGACACGCAGATAACGGACTGCTTTAGATTAGATATACAGGACATGTAGATTAGATTAGTATGATCTTTACAATCTCGGACTTCTTGTGTATTCTTATCTATGACATCACATGTACATGACATCATGGACTACTCTAGACCGTCCTTGTACTTTTGTCTTTGTACCTCCCTTTGTTCGCTTATCTTTATTGTAATGTCACTATGATATCATAGTCTGGACTCTTATTGTACTTACGCCTTGTTCTCCCAGAACAGCACACTCCTTTGTCTGTATGTACAACAATGCGCCTTGTATTTACTGTGACCTGTGTTACTAGCGTCACCCTCTGTAGCAGTATAAGTAGAGTACCATGTATGCTCTGGCACCACACCAGTTCTCATCTGTTGTGTGCCAGGTATGTTTTTTCCTCTTGTATAAACACCAGTTCTCATCTGTTGTGTGCCAGACACTCTCATCTGCTTCACTGCAAGTTTACTCTGTTGCTGCTTCCAGTCACACTCTATATCTCACCACAGTCTCCTCTTGTCACTGTGAGTATAGTCCTTTATGTGGACTGTTCATCACCCCAGCATCGCGGCAAACAGGGCTAGCGAGGCCAGGGTATGGACAGTTTCCTGAATGCTATGGGATGGGGGAGGTGAAGGTGAGCATCGTGTAGAGGATGTGAGGGTTGGGGCACATACCTTTCAGGAAAACCATTGAGGCCGTCTGCTCTTTCGTCTTCAGCAGCATGTGTGCGGCACCAATGTCCTGCACACCAATTGAGGATCATGTTTGGGAAGGGAGGGGAAGGAAAGGAAAGGAAGGTGAGGCGCATCTAGCATCATTGTTGTCATGTTGTCATTGTCGTCATCATCATAATTGTCATCGTTATCATCGTAGTTGGTGCATGCAGCTCAGGGCTATGTTGATGATAGGATACCCGACTCCTTCAGTGCATTCTGTAAAATCGTCTCTTTCACAGTGACGAAGACCATTCTGACGTTAGATGTGCTGGTGGCTTGTGTGATACTACATAAAGTACATTAAACAAAATGTCGGGAGGTAAAATAGAAATGGTAGTAGGCACACTGTGGATACATGTTTATTCGTGCGTGGTTTGCCTGCATAAATCGCCAAAGGATGTATTTGGCACCCTTGTTGACATCTGTGCCACCTGTATAATCGGGAAAATAATTGTCCAGGGGAATCTGTGAGGATGCCAGATCAGAGGGTACCAAAATGCGAAAACATCAAAGGAATGCACACCTTGGGGAGCTTGTCCTTGAATATATCAATCTTGTTTAGGAAAAGGATGATCGATGTATGCAAGAACCACTGTGAGTTGACAACTGATTCGAAGAGAGCAAGAGACTCTGCCATTCGATTCTGTGATCTGTCAGTCAGTGAGATGGTGATACAAATCCATTTACACACTTGGTTCCCATCCTCGAGAAGGACCTGATTATACTCTGACAATGTGGTACAAAAGATAATACTTGTGATGCTCTCAAAATTGTGTATCCACTTCTTTCGCTGCAACCGCTGTCCACCAACGTCGACCATACGTATTGATAGCTGACCCATGGGAAACCATGTCTCAGTAATTGCAGTCGTCTTTGCATGCGCCCACAGAACGTCCTCTGTTGATGAAGATAATTGCTAGCCGCTATACGATTTGCTTCCATAAAAAAGCTGTAGGTGATTGTAGTAAGCAAGTGTACACGGCAGGTGTCAAGACAAGGGACTCACTAGGTGGCACTGTCTATCAAATAAAAATTAGACAAATAATTTGTCAAGGCAGGAATGATCTCATCCGCCCATAAGTCCTGAATAGCTTGCGCGATATCGGGGCTGAAGAAGAAGTGTGGGTCCTCAGTGGTGAGCTGATATGTTAAGATATGTTTGCAATTTGCCTGAAAGAGATGGATAAAAAGAATGCAGGAGAAAGGAAGTGGCAGTGTACTTTGTTAGCAGGGTTGATAGGGTGGAGGTTGAATTTGGCCAAGGCTTTGACAACGCCGTGGGCGCTCTCATGGAGGTTCTTCCATATGAGGGGTCAGAAGGTGAGAAGCTCTTTGGGAGTATAACCATTCTGGTGAATAACCTTCATCTTCATCTGCTTGACTATCGTTGACTTTCCAGACTTGCAGGAACCTAGTAAGAAAAAAATGGTTGAGTATACACGCACATATACTGCCAGTGGGCACAAACTGAGATGATCGATAATCAATTGCCCTGGGACATGGGAGGTGAAAGGTGTCGCAGCCATTCCATGATTGACCGGAATTCTCGTGGGGGAAAATAGTACGCACCAAGTAACAAGATCTTATATTATTGTCTATGTTTCTTAGAGTCCTTCTCAATCTGATGGTCAATCAATTTTGAGTGGGCTCTCTCTTCAGTTTTTTGAATATCAGAGGTGCAATTGCCCATTGTATGTGAGAAGAGAGAAGAAAGTGTTGGAATGGTGGTTGGTGACTAAGTCTTGTGGCCAAACATGTTTGATATATTGTGCCACTCCGCTCCCGTCCCAAGTAACACGTGCACTGGGCCACTTCATCACTCAGGTAGTGTTGCCATGGCTCGGCTCAAAACAGCTGAGCCAGCCAAGCTGAGCCATAGCCAAGCTGACAAAACTTCCGGATGAAGACTGGGTAATGAAGATATAGTAGGAGTAGTGTGCACAGAGGAATTTAAGGTCATATAGGACCTTTCATGAGAACCTCCTTAAGAGGCTAGCCAAAATGGCACATGACAGGGTCATGGTGGACGAGAAAGGATGTGTTGAGGATAAATGATAGAGGATGCTCACTGAGGGTAATGAAGACGACAAGGATGTGGTTGGCTGAGAGAGCAGGGTGACACAAGTAGATCTGTGGTAATAAAATAGCAAGTTAGTTATTAGGCATCAGGCCCAGTGAGAATCCCAATGTACCGAATTGAATGAAAGTGAATGAAAGTGACTGGGATTGAAATGGCCACGTGGAAAATGAATTGTGTTGGTTCCGTTGGAATAAGATTGCGTTGAGATTTGAATTATTCAATAATATTCAATGTGAATGAATAATCTTGATTTCGGCTGCATCCACAGATGCGTCGCTTGTTGCGCCGCCCTCGTTGTGAAACATCGCACACATGAATATGTGAATGCCACACTCGATCTCTGTGAGCTGCAACACGTCTGAAACGAGCATTGAGTCGTCGTTCTCTTCTGGCTTCTCGTCCCGTGTATCTTGGGCTCTGACTCCCATCTCGACCCTGGGCTGCTATCTGAGTCTACTGCATTCTCCTGGCTGTGTATCGTGTTTCTGGTGACCTCCTGGCATTGTCCCTCTCCACGTCTCAATCTGCTCTAGGTTGACCTGATGCCGATCTCGCGTGACCCACGAGCCTACAGATGTGGGTGTTCAGAGTACTGCAAGATACTTCGCCCAGTCTCGAAGTCGACATATTACGGTCATGCGAAGTATCACAGGCTCAACGATGGTAAGTTGAGCATATTGTCCAGTTTCTCGCTCTCATGCTCACTGGATCTCGCGCATGTAAGAGCCTTATACATCGTTTCCTAATGGCCATCCGGCGTCAGGACCATCAGCTCGCACTACGGAGACTGGGTCACACTCGTGTTCCATGGCAACCGGGAAGCGCACTTGATTAGAGTCGGATCACAGTGCTCCGGAGGAGCAGCCTCCCGACGACCACGTACGCGGAGATGACCACGCAGAGAGTGATCACCCTATGCAAGACGATGACACTGCACTAGGTCCATCGGAACAGGGGCCACCCCAGCTGGGGACTCAAAACAGAGACAGCAACACCGAGTCCTCTCAATGTGAAAACAATGAAGACATAGGCATACCCTCGCCTGCATGGCAGGGTTCTTGGGGCGATCACGATGCCAATCGTGCGCATAGCCCCCTCTCGGACGACGAAGGCAACCAACAGGGGGGTGGGAGTGCATACAACGGGCGTGATGCGCAGCCTGATGACCTCCCTGGAGGCCCGAACGACTGGGATCCTGACACCATCGTACCTCATCTCGATGCGCTCCGCACTTCTATGGAGCTTATCAATGGTCTCTCGCGCGCCTCCTTAGACAACAATCCCATTCCTGCTGACGTCCGTGAACGGTTGCGCTCTCCTCTCGCAGAGGACATTGGCATCGACGAGGAGCTGAAATTCAGTGTGAAGCTCTTATTGGGGACCATAAACGGGTCTCGGGCAACTTACGAAAGTGTTTGCGCTACCGTCAAGGGCTACGTTCCCGGCACAAACATCCAATCTTATGATCGCATGAAGCGGACAATCACCGAACTGACAGGGGTGGTCCCAATTATGACTGACATGTGCTATGCATCTTGTGTGGCGTTCTCTGGACCATTCTCGGACCTTCGCACATGCCCCGAGTGTTCTTCGGCGCGATACCAGTCTGTCACTTGAGGGAGATGCGTCGTGACTGTACCTCGTAAGCAAGCACTTACGATACCTGTGGGACCCCAGATACAGGCTCAATATCGATCGCGCGAAAGCGCATGGAAGATGGGGCACCGACGTCGAGTGATGGAGCCCTTGCTGGCTAGGTTGCGTGCTGGTGGTTCTATCGACGTCTACGACGATGTGTACTGTAGCTCGCTCTTGCTTGACGCAGCAATACGCGGCGATCTCTCGGCCAACGACACCGTATTGATGCTCTCGATTGATGGTGTGCAGTTATATCAGAGCAAGCAATCGGATTGTTGGATCTACATCTGGGTTCTACTGGATCTGGCACCCGACTTACGATACAAGAAGAAATATGTCCTTCCTGGTGGCTTTATTCCTGGTCCAAACAAACCTAAGAACCTGGACTCGTTCGTCTACACCGGCTTGCACCATCTTTCGGCGCTCCAGAGGGATGGACTACGCGTGTGGGACAGTTCCACAGGGCGTATCTTCACGTCGCATCTGTTCTTCTTCTTGGGTACTGCGGACGGACCTGGACTAGCAGCGTTGCACAGACTGGTAGGACACCACGGCATGTATGGGTGTCGCGAATACTGCGGTTTGAGAGGGCGTCACAAACCTGGGGGTCCCCATTACTACCCTGCACTCCTCAAGCCGTTGGACTATAAGCTTCCTGGATGCGATCATGGCAACGTCAACGCTTTCCGGCTTCCTCAGGCCTCGTCTGCCATGTATCTTAAGAACTTGCGCAGACTTCTCCAAAGCCACACTGACACGCAGTTTAAAGATAATCGGAAGGAGACTGGCCTGTGCAAACCAAGCATCTTCCTGGGCCTGGATGCGAAACACTCGACTGGTCTCCCTGGGTGCCTGGCTATCAACCACATGCACATCATCACAATAAATGTTACGGTTTCGCCTCAGACCAACCCTCGAACACCCTACACAAGGACCCCGAACACCATAAGGAGGAGAACCGCCGAAGATGATGCCGATGAACAGGCAGAAATACGAAGACTTGTGGCTGATCATACCGAAACCAGAGCTGAGTCTCCCACGCCACACTACGTACCCGGTTCCGCTCACCGACGAGACCCGGAGTTTTGGGAATAGCGCACGTGACCTTAGCGCCACCCGTCACGTGACCCTGGCACGTGACCTGGCTAGAATGCACCAGAAGAGTCCAGATGAGCCTGTGCCTGGACTGGCCTAGAACGCCTCGTGTTTGTGACTCATATCAATTGTGCCTTGATTCTGATGGATTGTATGACTTGTGTTTCCTTATCTCTGACTCGTGCCATGAGTGCCTTATGCCATTGGCTGACCGTTATCTCTGACTCGTTGTGACTCATTCCTAGGATCCATGTATTAGGGTTTGAGCTGAGCTTCAAAGCTCCTCAGACATGTATAAGTAGAGGGGCTTATGGTCGCTGAAGACCTAAGCTTGACTTCTTGGACTATACCACCCATTGTACTGCCACTCCTAGGCTGTCTGCCAGTTGTGCGCTGTTTGTCTTTGGTTCTTGGAATATCATCCCCATTTGTCCTTAGCTGGCCTTGTGGAGTGATCCCTGGCATCCCTTCCCTTTCCGCATATTCCTCTAGTCGTTTGCTGGCTGTCTGCTGCTGCGCCTCTCTCATCTACTTCATCATTGGCTGGTTGTCTATCGCCTTTGATCGTCTACTCCTAGCCCTTGTGTTTATTGCCTTTCACATCCTTTGGGCTATGCTATTACGTCTCACTTGTGAGCTAGTAGCCGATCGTGTACGTGACTTTGACATCCTCTGTGATCGTTTGGTCGCTGTTGTCGCCTAGACCCGTCGCTCTAGAAGAACGTCCGGTGGAACGTTACAATAAATCTTCCCAACTTGCTCATAAGCCTCTGGCGTGGGACCATAGACTGTGACAAGAAGGACAAGAAGGATCTCTGGGACTGGGTCGTACTCGTCAGCGACACTTGGAAAACGCACGGCCAGGACATAGCGCGCTGCCATCCGTACTTGCCTGGCTCGTTCGATTGCCCTCCTCGGAACCCTGCCGAGAAGATCTCCAGTGGCTACAAAGCCTGGGAGTCTTTGGTCTACGTCTTTGGGTACTGCCCAGCATTACTCTACAGCATACTTCCGCGACGCTACTGGCTGAACTTCTGTAAGCTAGTGTCAGCTGTTCGGCTCCTCCAACAGCGTGCGATCTCGGTCTCCCAGCTTCAAGCGGCTCATCGGCTTGTGCTCAAGTTTACCGAGGAATATGAAGCCCTTTATTATTGCCAAATGACATTGCGACTTCACTTCTGCCAACAGAGCATCCACGGACTCTCTCATCTCGCTCTGGATGCCATCCATCTGGGACCTGGTGCCTATTTGTCTCAGTGGACCATGGAGCATACTATTGGCAACCTGGGTGAGGAAGTCAAGCAGCCTTCAAACCCATATGCAAACATTGCAAACTGCGGACTGCGTCGTTCACAATTATCCGCGATCCATGCGATCCTGCCCGACCTAGAGCCAGACACGCCCAGCCTACCACGAGGTGCCATCGACCTCGGTGGTGGCTATGTTCTTCTTAGGGCTCGGGATGAGACTGGCGTCACTCTTGTAGGAGAACAGGTGGATACAATCCGCGTGTTCTTGTGTTCGGACTCAGACGAGGGCCAGGTACCCTTAGACTGGCAGCCAAAGTACATCCGATGGGCTCATCTTCGGCTTCCTAACCTGCAAATCGCTCGCTGTGCGTGGAAGGAGGTTGCACGGACACAATCCGCCGAGAGTGTCCGTCGTTCCCGCAACGTAAAGGCAAGTGGCATTACCATGAAGATGACATTCGCGTCTTATTTTCCTAGTTTACTACGATGGAATCCTTCCTTATCGGCGAGGTACAATTCTACTTCCGAAGCAACCACTCCGGGGTAGAGCGCGCGTATGCACTGGTCTCAGTTTGGTCTGAGCCAGACAAGGAGTTACTTGAAGAATCTTCGAATGCGGTATATTCATGTGCATACCAGGGTCAAGCGGTCCTGCAAGTTGTAGATGTGAAGTATATTGAGTCCGTCGTAGCTATGGTGCCCATGACGCCGTGTGAGGGAGACCGAAGCACTCGATATTTTCTCCTCGAGAAGCCCGGACTAGATACAGCAGAAGTAGAAGATGTTCTCGATGAATGAAAATGAATTGTCACTGTGCTCACACGCGCCACGGGTCAGAGTGACATGCCCAACAGTGGTACTAGATCGATCGGGGCGTGTCAGTGGATCTTTCTTATTACACGCGCAACAGAGATGGAACGGACGACATTGTATTCATGCATCAAGACGGTACGTAGGTACATGCGATGTCGAATCAGAGGGAACGGGGGGAGCGAGGGGTATGGATTATGAGATAGAAACTCGACGGCAGATGAACACATGGGAAGTGGAACTGGTGCAAGCAGTAAGATACGTCTGCGTCGACAAGAGAGACCAGGTAGGGACATACGCATGGCACGAGGGAACGACCGAGGCACTATGCCACGCAGCGTTAGCCTCCACTCCATAGCTAACAACGGACGCGAGGCACGGAGGGGCCGTAGATGGGGCCATGGAGTCTTGGATGTAGCCAGGGGTGGCCGTGCGCGCGTTTGCTCGTGTTGATACAGAAGTCCCAGTGGACTGTGTCGGTGAGGTAGACAAGGACGAGTACGAGACAGAGACAGAAAACAACAGTATAGAAAGGCAGGGACAAGATGGCGAGACAAGAAGTCGACGGGAGTGATACTGCGGGTGGCTGAGGTAGGCAGTAGCGATCACACAGGCAAGTGCACCAGTTCGAGGGACAGTATAACAGCGATCAATTAACGTGGTCGTTTTACAGCACAATGTAATTACTCGATTTTCCTTTTTTTATTTGTAGAGTCGCTACTCTCCGCATGGATTTTGGGGTCGACGTCGGCAAGCGTGGTATCGGGGTCGGGATCAGTACATTGATCGTCAGTCTGTACGCATTTATCAAAGAGACGCTGCTGCATGAAAAGTCAGTCACACCAGTGGGAACGTTGGCGAGTACTTACGTCCTCAGGGAAATGCAACCAAGAATGTTTCTTGACATGATACCTGCGGATACCGTCAGGCGTGGTCGCATAAGGTGGGGGGGAGGGTGGCGGGCCATACAGGTAGTCAACCTCAGAGAATTCGAATTCCCTGGCGCCGAGCTCGATTCTTGATACGACAGCAGATAAGACAAGACCCATAGCAATGTGAGTCTCGAGGCAAATTACCGTTCGCGCATTAATATATTTCGCTCTGCGATGATTCGGAACATCACTTGGTTCTTGCATTGCAGCAGGTCTTGCAAGGTGGCCTCATGGATAAGCGCCTTGTTCATGTCGTGGGCCCTCTTGGCCTCGATGACCTTGATAGCCTTTGGAGTCAGGCCGTCGCCAGAGGGAGCGTCACCAGAAGACATGCTAGAGAGTGCGTCACCAGTAGACATCTAGAACTAGAGAATATAGAGGGCACATTCACGTCTGTGATGTGATGTGAGCAAGTGGCTGAATGTGGCTTAACTGTATAGTTTTCGGGAGCAGCCGAAATAGACGAGAAAGGACACAAGTCGTAATCCCCGCCGACCGCATAGCATACACCTTCTCCCTGGTTCTCGTTCTCGCATGGCTTTTACATTTTCCTCTCTGAGTTTCCTCCCGGCTTTTACGTTTCTGGTTGCTACATTTCCGCTCTAAGACGAACCGCCCTGCAAATCAGTTCAGACTCACACCTTGCACACAATGTCATTTACACCTGGTCCCATGACTGGTCCCATGACTGATCTGCTCCACTCTCAGCTAGGCGACGCGTGCTTCTCAGAAGCCAATTCTTCTAGTTACCATACGAGGGAGGCCCCTCGTTCTGTGGATCCATATATGCTTGGTCACGACCCGCATACTCAGTCATACCACCACCCGCATCCGCCTTCACTCTGGTCGCCTTTCCCTGGCTCAAAGGACACTAATACCCCCCACACAGAGGCCTCGCACGGTCAAGAATTGGTCAACGCCTCTGGTTCGATCCACATGAGATCTCAGGTGAGCGCGAGTCATCTTATTTCCGTTCTATGCATCTAACTGCGATTGTCTCAGGAAAAAAACCACCTCCTCTCCCAAGCAACACACGAGGACCTCCTTGGTGCACAAAACCCCGTCTACATGCACCTGTACACAGAGAACATCAAACTAACCGCAAGCCATGAAACTCTCGAGTACGTCCGTCGTTATTCGTCAAGCAGCTGACCATACATACAATATGCAATAACAGGAAAGCATTTCAGGCGCTCGCGTCTAGTGGCCCAAACCCATCTGCCGCGACTATTGACGAGATCGACGAACCCCCCACCGACCAGGATCCCGCGGCCTACCCCGGTATCAAGTACTGGTTCAAACACATGCGACACGTGGAATTTAATAGACGAAAAGAGTTCTCAAATGGTCGTGCACGCAGAGGGCCAGCGCCAGCTGGCGAAAACCGTGAATTTTGGTTCCTCGAGGACAAAGACGGGAGGATGTTGGATGGTCATGAGGTGGGCAAAATAAGAGCCGAGTCCAGAACCATCTGGGATTCTATGTGCAAGAAATACAGACGGCTTGGGCTGCCATGGGGGAGGGTGGGGGCGGCGCGCCATCGGGAGTTCTGGCGGAGGATCGAAGCTAAGTTCCCCATTCTCGTCCTCTGCGACTCCCACTACAAGGCCAACTCTATCGCAACAAAAGACTACACTCACTGGTACCAAGCAAAATACTTCGGCACCACGAAGGCCCAGGCTAGCGGTCAGAAACGCTCGCGTACTGCGAGCCCCGTGTTGTCCTGGAAATCACGCCGGTGCGGTCTTCGCTCGGGTCCCGGGTCACACCAACAGAACTCTGACGAAGAAGTGGAGGAGGACTTCAACTTCGATAAGGAAGAGAACACCGACAACGACGAAGACAAGGCCAACGAAGACAAGGCCGACGAAGACAAGGCCGACGAAGACAAGGCTGACGAAGACAAGTCCGACGATTCCACTCCCTCCGTCCCGACCCGACCCCCCCCTCCAGTGCGACCCAAGGTGTGGCCTGTCACTCGGTGCACGCGTTGTACGGAGCCGAGTCCGTGTGAGTCCTAAGGCGGAGGGGATCCCGCAGGGGTTACAGAGGGACAAAGGAGGGGCCAAGTCCAAAGCGTTCGTGACGGCGATAGCCGGTGCGAATGCAAACGGACGAAGGTGGAAACGAGTGTGGACAGACGAAGCGAGAGCAAGACGAGAAAACAATGCCATCCGAGGCGGCGAGATGAGACGAGGCGACGACGAGATGTGATGCGATGCGATATCCTTCGAGTGCCCGCGGTAGGGCCTGACTTCCGGGACGATTGCGCAGCCGAGAGGATGAGAGGGGGAAAACCAAGATGATATTTCCGAGTCAGAGCGAGCGGTTTAAATACAAACGAGAACCGTAGCTATGAGCCAGTAAGAAGGAAGTAAGAGGGGTAGGGAGAAGTGGCATAGGAAGGGAAACGAGACGGTGCGCGGAGACGATCGAAACACGAGATAAAGAGATAAAGGGATATGGGCGTGGACACAAGAAACCGAATCGCATTATGACAATAGAGTCCTCCTCTGACGACAACGACGGGCGCGATGACCCGCACGGCCTCTAACGGCGTCTTGAGACTGGGTGAGTTTCGATCTTGACATCTTGAAAGGAACAGGCGAGATTGGGCGATGCGGCGAGAGACGAGGAGAGCTGGACAAAGGCAACACGAGGCGCGGGGACACGCGGCCTGTCTTCGGGTGCTTACGAGCTGTTTGCGAGGCGATCGGCGTCAGCGTCCATGGCTACGTGAGGTGAGGGCGGGCGATGGTGAGAAAGCAACGAGCGGGAGAGAGAGAGAGTGTGTGTGTGTGTGTACACACACGAGGCGAGAGGGAAGGGGAAGACGTGAGGGGCGATAGTGAGGGGCGACGCCGTGAGAATGTGAGACCAGAATGGCAGCTGAGCCACGCGACGCCGGACCGAGACCGAAAACACCAAAAATACACGATTGCGGGCCCAGAGCCCGAGCTATCCTTACACCTCCCGGGGGGTCGAAATCTTGACCGTCCCCGGTCAAGCTTCTTCTAGCGAGTTTTGCGGGGGTTTCGGCGCTGAAATGGATGAGAATGTGGCCTTGAACGAGGGTTGTGATGAGGGTGTCATGAGTGATGATAAAGGAGCCGCGTGGTCTCGACTTGCGTTGGGGATCGTCTACGCGCGTTGTATGCGTCGAGGAGGGCCGGACTGAGAGGGAAGCGGGCAAAGATTGGAGTACCAAGGTAAGTGCTACAATGCTGAGGGAGACGAAGGAGAGGAAGAAGGTGAAGAAATGGAGGAGGAAGTGATGGGGAGAACGATAAAGGTTGATGCGGTGGAGCAGTCGAGGGTCCAGAAACGGTGCGTGGCGGAACACCGACTCTTCGGCTAACGGGAACGAGGAAGGGCACGAGGGAATGCCGGCAAGCGATAAAAGGGAGGAATGAGGCGAGGAGTAGTTTATTGACGTCAAGGGCGCAAGGATCGGGTAGCGAGCGAATGACAGAGACCGCAGGGGAGCAGACATATTGGTATTGTCGAATACAGAAACCGTGGGGGCAGAGCGAGAGACGAGGGCGACAGTTTTGACTTGGTGAAGAGTGCGAGAGGGGGCGGTCACGAAGGTCGAGCTCGCAGTGGGGGAAGTGCCTCGTGTCCTTGGGTTTCGTCTAAAAACGTCCTTGTGTGTCGGGTCTAGAGCGAAGACTAATCCTCCGGGGTCAAACACGAAGCTTGGGAGGCGGGGTGTGTACTGCCCGCGCTGGAGCCGATACGCAAAATGTTGCGCGTCTTGGCGGCATTGCTCAGGCTGCCGGCGAAGATCTCTCACTTGCTCCAAAACTCGTGCGTGTGGGTAGAAAGGGTCTTGCCGAGATCTGAAACCGAAATGGCAGAAATGGAGAATGGGGACGCGAAGTCGACGTGAGCAGGATGGGGGCCGGCAAGCGAGGGTGAGCAGGAGGGGGTAATTTGAAGGGGAGTAAATGGTGAGTTGACTGGAGTAGATATTCGACAATTTGATTGCGTGGAGGGGGCAAGTGGAGAGCTTTCGAGAGGGGTAGAGACTTGTGAGCCGATCAGCCTAAGGTTTGTCAGTACTTCGAGAGGGGGAGATATCGGGCCAAACATTGTGAGTCGCGTGGCTTCGAGCGGGCTCGGCGAAGGTGGTGTTATGGGGACGTTTGGAGAGAGCCTGAGCAGCCCGGGTGGCGTAAGAATGGTGAAGTCGATTGGCAAGGGAAGGAGCGAAATGGCGACAGGAGCGAGACCGGGGCCGGATGAAGTCGAGCAGACTGGCGTGACTCCGAGTGGGTTTGGCGAAGTTGGCGTAAGAGGGCCGTTTGGAGAGAGCTTGAGCAGGCTGGGTGGCGTAATAACGGTGGAATCAATTGGCGGAGGGAGGCACTCTGGAGAACCCAGCGGGACGGTGTCCAAGTTGACAATAGTAGGCGCGGCGGTAGACTCAAGCTCGAGATCGCCCAGCACGAGAGATGGAGACAGCATCGCTGATGAGAAGTTGCTAGATGCAGGGAGGACAGGGAACGTCGAGAGTAATGGTACGCGGCTCTCATGGGGCTCAGCAGGAGAAACAGGCGCGATCTCGGGGATGTTTCCAGTGTTCGGGGAATCAAGTGAGAGGGTGGACGGCAGGGAATGGGAGATTGGGACAATTGAAGGCTCGTGCACAGGTTCAGGCTCGAGATGATCCTCCGTTGTCCATTGCATAGGGGAAGATGGGCACTCCAATTCTACAGACGAGGTCGACGATGCAGAAGGCAAAATCGTGAGTTCGGGGTCATCATCAGTGGTCGAGGGTGCAAGCGAATATGACACGGAAGAGGGGGTAGGATGGGGCAACGAAGACGGGGGAGTTGAAAGGTCAAGTGTGGGCTCGAGCTCGGGATGGTCCTCCGAATGCGCAGGTGTGAGCTCAGTCTGAGGCCGAAACATCGAAGTCGAAAATGAGGATGGAGAGTCGGAGGGAGGTCGAGGGTCTGGTGAAGATGTATGAAGTTTGCTGGGGTCGCCCGTAGTCTCGTCGTTCGGGGTGTCATTGCACTCTACTACTCGTAAACCGTAGGTGACTGGAGGTATGTGCTCATCCCGAGAGACTGGTTGTTCACGTCTTACGCTCTGATGCTTGAACGGTTCTTCTTGGGGCCAAGACAGGTGCGGGTCATGATACGCAAAGGCTACGTGGGCGCAAGAGAGAACATCGTAGAGGGGAAAGGGATCGTCATAGGGCTGGTAAGGATACTTCGCGAGGAGAGCGGGTTGAAGCGTCATGCGATCTGTGGGGTGAAAACCGCACCAGAACACGGCATTACGTTGCATTTCCGACAGGTGGCATGTGTTGGCGATGGGTGCAGCGAAGCTCGAGAACTGCTGGTAGTACTGCAGTACGTCATCTTCACAGAACATCCGTTTTCTGGACGAATCCCGAACAAAATTGAGTAGCTTCTCCCTCGCAACTAGGTGAGGTGGTGTACCAAAGACATCGACTAAGAATTGACGGAAGTGGGACCAGTCGCGCGAACAGAACCCGTCAACAGATCTCAAGACCTTGCATACAGATGGTGCCATGTAGCGGGTTATCGTTTCTACTTGCTGCGGGTTGGTGAGCATGCAGCGATCCGCAAGTGATTCAAATTCTTGTAAAAAGATCTCGAAAGTGCCTCGGCGGCCCGAGTAGTATGGCGCGTATTCCGAGCTGGGTGATGGCATTGTCACGAGGCCAGTGCATGGGTCGCTATATTCGTAGTACATTTCGGCGGCGCGTGGTACAAGGGAAGACTGACGAAATTGGTCGGGGCGAAGTTTGAGCGAAGTGGAATGGAATGGTGGAGCAGATGAGACGAGACGAGATGCGACGAACGAGGGTGACGAGGGAGTGAAGGCAAAAGTTCGGAGATGGGAAGTGGAAGGTACTGGGAGGCAAATAGAACAGGGAAATGAGACGTCAAGGCAGCGGGAGGGGCAAGGGCGAGAGTCTAAGATGAGCGATCTGAGGAAAGCGAGCGGCAATCCGAGGTCAGCAACTCGGATGGCGAAGGCGAGAAAACCGGGGCGAGGGTCCAAGGTCAGCGGCTTGGATGATACAGGCGGCGATGGCTAAGGCGAATCTTCTGGCTAGGATGAATCTTCTGGGCAGGCGGTGGCTAGGCTTCTTCGGCAGCGATGGCTAATCTTCTGAATGGCGGTGGCTAATTTTCTTCAGTGACGGTGGCTAGAGCTTCTTCTTGGCGGCGGCTGGGCTATTCTTCTGGCTAAGGCTGGTACGAGCGAACTGATATGAGCGAACTGATATGGCAGAGGCGAGCTGAAAATGGCGAGCGTCCCAAGGTCAGCGGCTTGGACGATAAAGCGATAATGAGGCGGGGCGAATGATAGCGAGGCAGGAATCGAGCGAGGGAGGCCGATGGAGGCCGATGGATATGGAGCAGGCCACCAGAGGCGACCGAAGAGAGTGCGAAGATGATAAGGATGGGATAATGGAGGGGGGTTGAGGGGAATCAACACAACTCCACCTCACTGGGGCAGCCAATTTGTACGGAGCCAAGTCCGTGTGAGTCCTAAGGTGGAGGGGATCCCGCAGGGGTTACAGAGGGACAAAGGAGGGGCCGAGTCCGAAGCGTTCGCGACGGCGATAGCCGGTGCGAATGCAAACGGACGAAGGTGGAAACGAGTGTGGACAGACGAAGCGAGAGCAAGACGAGAAAACAATGCCGTCCGAGGCGGCGAGACGAGACGAGGCGACGACGAGATGCGATGCGATGCGATGTCCTTCGAGTGCCCGCGGTAGGGCCTGACTTCCGGGACGATCGCGCAGCCGAGAGGATGAGAGGGGGAAAACCAAGATGATATTTCTGAGTCAGAGCGAGCGGTTTAAATACAAACGAGAACCGTAGCTACGAGCCAGTAAGAAGGAAGTAAGAGGGGTAGGGAGAAGTGGCATAGGAAGGGAAACGAGACGGTGCGCGGAGACGATCGAAACACGAGATAAAGAGATAAAGGGATATGGGCGCGGACACAAGAAACCGAATCGCATTATGACAATAGAGTCCTCCTCTGACGACAACGACGGGCGCGATGACCCGCGCGGCCTCTAACAGCGTCTTGAGACTGGGTGAGTTTCGATCTTGACATCTTGAAAGGAACAGGTGAGATTGGGCGATGCGGCGAGAGATGAGGAGAGCTGGACAAAGGCAACACGAGGCGCAGGGACACACAGCCTGTCTTCAGGTGCTTACGAGCCGTTTGCGAGGCGATCGGCGTCGGCGTCCATGGCTACGTGAGGTGAGGGTGGGCGATGGTGAGAAAGCAATGAGCGGGAGAGAGAGAGAGTGTGTGTGTGTGTGTACACACACAAGGCGAGAGGGAAGGGGAAGACGTGAGGGGCGATAGTGAGGGGCGACGCCATGAGAATGTGAGACCGGAATGGCAACTGAGCCACACGACGCTGGACCGAGACCGAAAACACCGAAAATACACGATTGCGGGCCCAGAGCCCGAGCTATCCTTACAGCGTGGCATGTCTTCCACGTCACCGCGCACTTCTCGTTCAACTCTCGACACCCCGCCCGCGCCCTCGTCCACCGCCCCTTCCACTCAACCTGCACCTCTCAATGTTCCCACAGAAGGCGGCAATATGCCAGTCCCGCGTGAGGATGAGAACCCCATGGTATCTTGTCCCCCCGATGGTCTGTCGGGACCGCCCAAAACTCAGCACGGTGCTGCGATGACCAGTGGCCGTAGCACAGAGGCGTCCATTGTACGTCCACTCTCTTCCCCCTGCTTTCTACGTGACTGATGACATCCTATCACCAAGACCATCCCGAACCCGCTGTACGTCCCTGCGACCCCACACGCGTGAGTGTCGCTAACTTGATTCCCAGCGCCGACATCATCCGGAGTACTCCTACTCCAACCACCTCTTCGGTACCACCACCAGAAGGCGCCAGCATTCAAGCTCATGAAGGTAAGCCGTTTACCCCATCACAACAGCCATCGATCTCAACCCACCAGGACCTGGCCAACAACACAACTCTGCCAACACAAACGACGACACGCCGGTCGCCCTGTTGGACGCAACAGCAAGCACTCCTGTCCAAGTCACCGAAGGCACACTGTCCGAGTCAGCAGCCACCGACAACGTCCCCGTAGGACCTGGCCCCCAACGCTATCCAAATTCCACCACCACAGCCAACAACACGGCGATGACACCCACAGATGTGGTGACAAATGCCCCGACGCCTGGCGCAGCATCGACCAGTGGTCCCTCGGAGGTGACCACTTCAAAGCCGGTTAGCAAGAGTGGCCCGAAGACCAAGGCAAAGAAAGCGGGCCTCATGCGTCCCGGGAAGAGCACAACGGCAAGGTGTGTATCGGTCGTCACTTCAACCGCTCGTCCTGACACAATCCCTTACAGGAACCTCTTTGCAATGGACTTCCTCAAAGACCATCCAATGACGTGCAAGGAATTTGCAAAGGTATGGAACGACTTGGACAAAGATACCCGCACAGTGAGTCGTCTGGTTATCACCTGACACGATCTAACACTCGATTGCATTTACAGACATACACCCGACGCAAACACGAGGAGAAGAAGAAATCCACTGGCTCGACGCCAGCTTGAAGAGTTCGTCAGTACCTCAGTCGAGTCAACTTGTTGCTGGTTTGGAATTTGGCGGCTCCTTGGTAGTGTACAATGAATTATCTTGTCGTATGTTGCAGCAAAATGGACGCAATTCAATTAAATGCAATGTAATTCAATTGTCTGCATCTCTATCTATGATTCAATAAGATTCAACAGTATTCAATGGACGTCATTAAAATTCAACGGGCAAAACCAATCACTGTGCAATCGCATCCAACAAATATCATTGATATTCAACATACAATTGAATCCGAATGGATATAGTCCAAAATTATGAATTCGATTGAATAAATTCAATCAAATTTAATCGCATCCATTTTCATTAATTGGGATTCTCACTGGGCATCAGGGCCCATAACCTGTTGAGAGCAGAACTAACAAGCAAGGTAAAAATAGCAAAGAGCTAGTAGACAAGTTAACTTCAGAGGGGAAGTAAACTCTATATATATACACACCTAGTAGACAAGTTACTACAAACTGTCTGTGAGTAAAGGTAGTGTAAAGAGAGAATAAAAGGGACTTACACTTCAGAGGGGAAGTAAACTCTGAAGTGTGAAGGCGTAAACAGCAGTCCTTATATACAGGACACTTAGCTAAGAATGGTCTGTGCACACTGGTGACCCAAACATAATACATGTGGTCTGTGCGCCAGAGGGAGAAATGCCATTGGAGGGCAGAGAACAATAGCTGCCTAAAGCAGACAATACCGGTATCGTAACAATAAAGAACAATAAGAGCCATGTATGACTCTGACAATAAAGATAAACAAAAGTGGTCCGTACAAGTCTGGAGTGTCCAAAAGAGTCCATAAGGGACAGATACCGAATATAGTATATGGGCTGACACAATCAGATCCCATGAGACATGTGACTTATGCAGTCACGTCTCAACATAAGTAGAGTACCATGTACGCTCTGGCACCACACCAGTTCTCATCTGTTGTGTGCTAGACTCCACATCTGCTTCACCTGCAAGTTTACTCTGTTGCTGCTTTCAAGCCTACCTGCATATCTCACCACAGTCTCCCTTGTCACTGTGAGTATGCCCTTTATGTATGCTGTACATCATGATGTGCATTGGAAGCATCTGTAAATGCAGTAGGTGTTCGGAGCTGTTTGGAGCTGTTCGAGGACACTCTGAACAGCTCCAAACAGCTCTGAACACCTAGTTGCATCTACAGATGAAGGATATGAGGACATAGTCAGAAACAGAAACCAGGGCAGAGGTCTTACTCACCTGCTGCTCCTCTCTCTGCTCCTCAGTGTTGTCACTGCTCTGCTTGAACCACCAGGTCCACCATAGCAGTCATGAAGGATTGAGAGGGCGGTGGCAGTTGATGAGAGGCAAGAGAGCAAGGCAGCAGGGCAAGTGTGTGAGGCAAACACAAGGAAGCATAAGTTATCTTTTTGACTTGGCATTTCACCATGTGGAGCCCTCTGTGGCCCAGCCCACTACCATTGCTCTTGCCATCACTTTTCCCCAAAAAGAAAAAAAAAAAAAAAATCACACAGTTGCACAATACTTTGCTCAATTAATCAGCTGGTTCTCGGACAGGGGACAAAGTCATCATTTGAGAAAGTGGTGGTAGGCACATCTGGGGAATCGCATCACATACATTGTGTAACTTTTCACATACCTGATCACGTGACCTTAATTACATAATTTAACATAACTTATTTCCCAAGATGTTAAGGTGTTGGTTGTGAGGGACCGACTTTCCGCATCCAGTGACATCCCCAAAAAGGAAGGTGCCAAGAACATCACACTTTTCCTGTCCTTACAAAATGGGCGTCCCCGAACAGCATTCGAGCTCAGTAAACTTTACTCTTAGTAAGCGCAAATAAAACACTTTCTTTTCTAAGAAGCTATTTCCTTAATCGTACACTTGCCTTTAGTCATCAAACTTAAATCTCATATGTTTTTTTAAGAACTTAACAAAACAATAAATATATTTTTATTATCTAATTAGTCTACATCTATTTTTTTTGTTTAAGTTGTACTATGGCACGCGAAAACGGGGTGCGGGCGTGGTGAACGCGGGCGCACGGAGACTGCGTCAGCCCTGCTGCGCGACACGTGGGGAGGCAGGCATCGCTTCGCCTTGTGCGCCCCCTTCCCGCGCGAACGAGGCCGCGTGCCTGCGTGCACCCCCCGTCCGCGCGAATGGGGAAGGGTGGGGCCGGGGATGGCGTGCCTTCGCATTCCCCGCGCGTACGGGGTGGCGCGGCCAAGGGGGAAGGGAGGGGCCGGGGGTCGCGTGCACCCTATCCGCACGAACGGGGTGGCGCGAAGAGGGAGGGGGAAGGAGGCGGGGGCGACGCGGAGAGGTGGGGCGGTGTGCCCTCATTGCGCCCCCCATCCGCGCGAATGGGGAAGGGGGGAACCGGGGGTGGCGTGTCCTCGCGTTCCCCCGCGTACGGGGTGGCGCGGCCAAGAGGGAAGGGAGGGGCCGGGGTCGCGTGCACCCTTTCCGCACGAACGGGGTGGCGCCAAGAGGGAAGGGGAAGGGGAAGGGGGCGGCGCGGAGAGGCGGGGCGGTGGGTGTGCCCTCGTTGCGCCGCTCATCCGCGCGAACGGGGAAGGGGGGGCGTGCCCTCGCGTTCCCTGCGCATACGGGGTGGCGCGAAGAGGGAAGGGGAAGGGGAAGGGGGCGGCGCGGAGAGGCGGGGCGGTGGGTGTGCCCTCGTTGCGCCGCTCATCCGCGCAAATGGGGAAGGGGGGCGTGCCCTCGCGTTCCCTGCGCATACGGGGTGGCGCGAAGAGGGAAGGGGAAGGGGAAGGGGGCGGCGCGGAGAGGCGGGGCGGTGGGTGTGCCCTCGTTGCGCCGCTCATCCGCGCGAACGGGGAAGGGGGGGCGTGCCCTCGCGTTCCCTGCGCATACGGGGTGGCGCGAAGAGGGAAGGGGAAGGGGAAGGGGAAGGGGGCGGTGCGGAGAGGCGGGGCGGTGTGCCCTCGTTGCGCCCCCCCTTCCGTGCGAATGGAGGGGGCGGGGGGTGCCGTGCCCACGCGTGCGCCTTTCTGCGCGGTCAAGTGGGAAGGGGAGGAGCCGGGGGTGCCGTGCCCTCGTGCGCCCCTCTCTGCGCGCGATGCAGGAGAAGGGGACGTCGGCCTGTAGGGAGGAGAGGAGGGGAAGGAGGGGGAAGCCTGTGGCGGAAGCAACACGTGCCTGCCACGTCAGCGCTTCAGCGTACGTGGCAGGCATGATTTGCGTCCGCCACAGGGTCCCGTGTGCACACTCTGGCGCGCCACCCCAACTTTCCCCCCCATTCCCTCATCCTCCCCACTGTCCTGGGTGCCACCCGATTCGTACAGAATCGGGTGTGCAAAGAGCGTCCCCTCCCTCCCTTCTCCCTCCCATCCGCGTCGCCCTCCCATCTCCGCCCATCCGCGTCGAAAAGGGGACGCAAGAGGGCAGACCGACGTCCCCTTCCCCTGCATCGCGCGCAGAGAGGGGCGCACAAGGGTAAGTCGCCCACCCATCCTTTCCTCGCATTGACTGCCGCTTCCCCCTTCGCACGCAGATAAGGGGCACACAATGCCCGCCGCCCCTCGGCCTCCCGGGCCCTCCCTTCTCCCCCGTCCGCGCCGCCGCGTTTACGCGGGAGGGGGGATGCACGAGGGCATGCCGCCACCGCCGCCGCCATTCGTGCGGAAAGCGGGCGCACGAGGGCACGGCACCCCCGGCTCCTCCCCTTCCCACTTGACCGCGCAGAAAGGCGCACGCGTGGGCACGGCACCCCCCGCCCCCTCCCCCATTCGCGCGGAAGGGGGGGCGCAACGAGGGCACACCGCCCCGCCTCTCTGCACCGCCCCCTTCCCCTTCCCCTTCCCTCTTCGCGCCACCCCGTATGCGCAGGGAACGCGAGGGCACGCCCCCCTTCCCCGTTCGCGCGGATGAGCGGCGCAACGAGGGCACACCCACCGCCCCACCTCTCCACGCCGCCCCCTTCCCCTTCCCCTTCCCTCTTCGCGCCACCCCGTATGCGCAGGGAACGCGAGGGCACGCCCCCCCTTCCCCGTTCGCGCGGATGAGCGGCGCAACGAGGGCACACCCACCGCCCCGCCTCTCCGCGCCGCCCCCTTCCCCTTCCCCTTCCCTCTTGGCGCCACCCCGTTCGTGCGGAAAGGGTGCACGCGACCCCGGCCCCTCCCTTCCCTCTTGGCCGCGCCACCCCGTACGCGGGGGAACGCGAGGACACGCCACCCCCGGTTCCCCCCTTCCCCATTCGCGCGGATGGGGGGCGCAATGAGGGCACACCGCCCCACCTCTCCGCGTCGCCCCCGCCTCCTTCCCCCTCCCTCTTCGCGCCACCCCGTTCGTGCGGATAGGGTGCACGCGACCCCCGGCCCCTCCCTTCCCCCTTGGCCGCGCCACCCCGTACGCGCGGGGAATGCGAAGGCACGCCATCCCCGGCCCCACCCTTCCCCATTCGCGCGGACGGGGGGTGCACGCAGGCACGCGGCCTCGTTCGCGCGGGAAGGGGGCGCACAAGGCGAAGCGATGCCTGCCTCCCCACATGTCGCGCAGCAGGGCTGACGCAGTCTCCGTGCGCCCGCGTTCACCACGCCCGCACCCCGTTTTCGCGTGCCATAGTACAACTTAAACAAAAAAAATAGATGTAGACTAATTAGATAATAAAAATATATTTATTGTTTTGTTAAGTTCTTAAAAAAACATATGAGATTTAAGTTTGATGACTAAAGGCAAGTGTACGATTAAGGAAATAGCTTCTTAGAAAAGAAAGTGTTTTATTTGCGCTTACTAAGAGTAAAGTTTACTGAGCTCGAATGCTGTTCGGGGACGCCCATTTTGTAAGGACAGGAAAAGTGTGATGTTCTTGGCACCTTCCTTTTTGGGGATGTCACTGGATGCGGAAAGTCGGTCCCTTTGGTTGTGTGCGGTGAGTCACGTGATGTCACGTGACATGTTAGGGGGAGGAGCTAGGACTGCTTACGCGACGAGAGGCTTAAAAGAAAGAGCTCTGAGCCGCACGTATTGAGAAACGGGAGAGAGAGAGGACCAGACATACCTGGGAGAGAAGTCGGCGTTCCAGTGCCTGGACGTCAAGGTTGTTCTTAGTCGGCAGGAAGATACGAAGCAGAAGATGGAGAACGAACCAGGGCAGCGATTCACCAGTCAAGACATCCACCAGCTCCGTCGATAACCAGACGACGAACAAAAATCGGAGAGGATGAAAGAGAGAGGGAGCCGAGACGACGTCGAAGGAACAGACGAAGCGTGCAATCCGCCAAAGAGCTAAACGACAAAGATTGTCAGTTACTAGCATAAAGGATAGAAAGAAAAGGGGACGAACGATGGGCAGCGAATCGAGAATCAAGACACGCATCTGAACCAACGAGACAAGAAGCAGATAGAAAAGGCCGGTCGAAAAAGAAAAAGAAAAAACAGAAGACGAGGAGAAAGGACAGTGGGGGGAGGGGGGGAACGTCGAGGACGAAGCTTGGATGTGCTTGCGCTCAATCGAGGGTGTAGGCGATGCCGTAGAACTCGGCGGAGGGATACTTGCCGAGGATCTGCTTGATGACCCACCAGAGGGGCGTACCGTAGGTGACGTGATTATTCATGCCTCGAGGCATTCCTGAGTGCAGGATGGCGAGCCCGTCGCCAGAGCCCGTGAAGATGAGAGACCCCGAATCGCCGTAGTCCGAAAAGTCGCCAGAAGTCTTGCTATAGTTATAGACGACCACGTCCCTGGACTCGAGTCCGAGGTCGGTGCAGGTATAGGCCTCCATGCCGGAATAGCGGCCCAATGTGAGCTTAGTCGTGCTGCCGTACTTGGCGACGATGTAAAGGGGCTCGCCATTCTTGTCCTCCAGCGTGTCGGGATTGTTGACGAGGCGGCGAGGCAGAGCACGATGGATGGGGAGCTGGAGGTCGGCTGGGATTGTCCTGCCCTCGCGAACGGCAGCGATGGGCCAGAAGCGATCCTCGAGCTCACCGGCGCCGTATTGGTTTCCTGAAGAGTTGAATGTCAGTAAGCGAGATTGGGATGAAGGGGACGGAACGCACCCAGGTCGATGACGTTACGCTCAAAATTCTCGAGCTTCGCCCCATCGACGGCAAATGTGGCGATGTCGCGAGTGTAGTGGCGGTCGTCAACCCTGACGGAGATCTCGGGAGCCCAGTCGACATCACCGAACCTGCGGCCGTTGATATCCTGCCACTTGGCTTTGACTTCGGCGAAGAGCGTCTGGAGAGTGGCGTTGTCTTCGTTCTTGTCGTCCAAGGCGTTCTGCTTGCGTCGCAGGGCCGTGCTGTTCTGCCCGTCTGACTTCAACCCCAACTCCGCCAATTCTCCGGCAAGTCTAACGGCATCGCGGAACCCTGTGTTGACGGCGTCTTCGATCTCGACGACAGCACGAGCGAGACGGCGTTCACCACAGACAAGGATGTGCTGAGGGTTGGCCCTGTCGAACTCGTAATGGGTGGTCGTGTCGACGGAGGCGACGTGTTTGTTGGTGAGAGCGAGGATCCTATCGCTGGGGTCGCCGTTGCTGGTCTTCACCTCCCGGAACAGGAACGTGAGGGTGCCCTGCGCATTGTCAGACTCCCTGGCGATGGGGATGCCTAGGCCAGTGTTGAAGGGGTGATTGAGGCCGAACCTGGGACTGGTGTTGTCCTCGACGCTCATCAGAGGCGGGCCGGCCAGCCTTTCGACCGACCCTTCGTACCACTCGACGACGACATCGGTGATCTGGAAGTCAGCGAGGATGTGAAGGATGTCGGGCGTGGCATTGCGAACAGCCCCAGCGTTGGTGGTGTTGGGACGAACAGCGATCCACACAACAACTGGGCCAAAAGTTTCCTCCTTGCCGTCCTCGACGGTCGAGAAGCGAACTGTCTTAAGCGCGGAGTACTTGAGGCCGTGGGCCTTCATCGATTCTAAGATCTGAGGAGCGACGGTACCCCATACGGCGTTAAGCGGCGTATCGAAGACACCGTGGGCAGTCTTGTTGGGGATTTTGAAGAAGCGGGCTCCAGGCGCGGGGATGGGGAAGGGGTTGGCCTCGAGATCGGAACGCCACATGAGTTTGGGAGGGTTGCCGGAGATGCCGTGATACCAGTAGTGCATCTCGAACTTGGAGATGAGTGCGGGGGCGACGACGGTGAGGGCGTCTGAGTCGTTACTGAGCTGCGAGTAGAGGGTATCGGCCTCGCTGATGGTTGGAGACGTGGGAAAGGTGGGAGACGTGGGAGACGTAGGAGAGCCCACAGCGTCTTGTGGGGGAGCCTGGGCTGAGTACCTGCGATTGAGACAGTCGACCATGAAGCAGGTCACGGCTGAAAACGCAAAAAGATGTGAGTACGTGGGAACTGAAACGCGCAAGAAAGAAGATGAAGAGACTTACTGCCAAGGTGCACGGGGTCAGCCCTCACTTTTTCGACCATGGCTTTGACACCTGGAGCAACGTCTACAAGGTGGACGGACAACCATGAGTGGGAGATGGACGTGTGTAATGATGAAGCAGCTCACTTTTGCCCAAGAACTCGAGGGTATTGAGCTCGTCGTCGCTTAGGTCGATGATCTCTGCGGGAAACGCTCAGCACTGGTAACGAAGAGGAACGACGGGTATCACTGACTCTTGTTCCGATAAGCAGGATCCATGGCGGCAAAAAACAGTTCACGAGAGGTGGTAGTAAGAAAGCGCAAGTAAGTAACTCGTCGATGGGGATGAGTTGGGGAGCGATGGAAAAAGTTCGAAAAACACGAAGAGGGGATCTATCTAGACCGGTGACCGCTCGCTCTATGGCGAACGACCGACCTGCGACTGGTCTTAGGCCTTGTCTTAGGCTTGGTCTTAGGCGGCATGAGGGATGTTGACGTGTATACAGTGTGCAAGCCGGTGGGTTGAATGGGATGCAACCTCATACTACTGTTATTCACACAAGTACTGTAATCAGATTTAATCTACTATAATCCGAATTAATTGATGTAATCGACGGACTTCCCAGGCTGGCCAGAAATGACTGTGGGAACACTGGGAAGGGCTGATTACTGTACCGCAACGGGAATGGGCGCGGCTGAAGCGACCGTGACAAAGTCCACGACGTCCAACACACACGACAGCGACTGGAATAGCAGGATCAAAGGGGACACCCAGTGGTCCAGAAATGCTTCTTCCCCGCCGCCACCCTCGTTTTTTCCTCCTGCTCGCATCTCTCATCTTCACTGCTATCCTGCTTTTACTCCCACGATCGCCCCTAGCCGCATTTCAATCGTCTGCTAGCACTGGCTCACCCAGTCGCCCCATCAAGTCCCCTGTAGTCTATCAAGGCGTTTCTGCGCGGGTTCGACGTGCCGAGCGTGCCTACCAGAAAATGCTACGGGGGCGCGACGCCCTCATCGCGAAAGTCGGGCCCTCATCCCGCGATGTTGCTCTGTCTGTCGGGTCTTTTATCTTCGAGTCGTAATATGCTGACAGCGTGCAGATTTCCTCCAGATAAGGACCCGTGGCCGCCATATACAGTTTGTGAGTTGGGGTTCTTCGGTAGTTGTCGTTGGCTCGTTACGATTTCGTTTACAGGGGACTTTTTTCCGCCTGCCTTTTCCTGCCCACACGAGCTGGAACGCATAGGAGCACTTGGTGATGGAGGGAAATGGGTCTGTGGGCTGTCGCAGCTGCAAGACAAGGAGGACTGTATCGTCTACTCCGTTGGTACGCCCGAACCATCGTCATCAGACTCCTGCCACCTCACTCCCTTCAGGATCCCCTGCGGATGCATCTTTTGAAGCCGAGCTTCTTGCTCGCACCCGTCATTGCCAACTTTTTGTATTTGACCACACCTCGTCGTCCCTTCCTCGTGCACTTTCTGCCCCCGCATCCCTGCCAACCGCGCTCGGCGAGTTTTATTCAGCGTGGGACGTGTCGAGTCCCGAGAACGAGCATGACTATTGGGACTCTCGAGGCACCGCACAACGCACCCACTTCAAGCCGTACCGGATCACCGGTCAGGACGCTCCCGCAACAGCAGATAAACCCAAATCGTACACGCTGGAGACCATCATGCGTCAAAACGGTGCGCGTGCCCATCTGTCGACTTATCAACCCCCTCACGCTTTTTTTCCCTTCTAACTTCCTCGTAGGACATACGCACATTGACATCTTGAAAATCGACCTCGAAGGATGGGAGTTTGATGCTCTTACCACCTTCCTCTTACCAAACTCAAATTTCACCTCCCAACAACCGCGAGCGCCACCCGTGTCGCAGATGTTACTCGAGTTACACCTGTGGGGTCGCGATTTTTCCGACTTGCTCAGCTGGTGGACTGTATTGGAGCGTGCAGGGTTGCGTGCGGTAGCGCGGGAGCCGAACCTGGTGTATCAAAACTATAATCGCTTGCAAGGTGCAGAGCTCGCAGAGGTATGTGCTGTTTTCCCTTTTCTTCGGAGCAATCAATAACTTGCGTTGGTGTAGTATACATTCCTCAACGTCGCGGCGCCAAACATATTTATTTCCGAAGATGGCACGTCCCCGTTATCTCCCCCTTGGACCGCACTGCAGGAACCTCAAGTCCCCGATCATGAGCTGCCTTCGCCTTTGGCACCCATCCACGAAGACGACCAATAACTCCGCTGACAGCCGCGACGGACACCATCTTTGACGCCAGGGAAAAGTACGTGAACTTTTGAGCCAATGACACTTACATATATATGGAAGGCCTGTGTAATTGGGATCTCGTTTTTATGTAGTTGATTATCGTACCCAGCTTACTACACGATACAAGCGCGCACTTACATACAGTAGTAGATCCTGTGATGCGCAATGCTCTGCCCTATACCCCTTGTCATCTACTCATGTACGTGGAAAATGGAACTCATTCGCAGGTCAACATCACCCAACGCACTTGAATAAGCACGGCTGGGAATGGATCAAGGCTCCGTAATAGGGTGCGCATAAGCAACGTGCGCGACACCAAACTCGACCACGGGTGCCCCCCCGCTTTCGTGTTCTGCCCTCCCGCGGGCCGTCCGGGTGGGCATCGATATGAGCACCGCTAGATGGAGAGGCTCAGACGGTAGCCGCGGTGACGAGGGGGACGAGACAGGCAGCTCTAAGGAAGACGCTAACCCGGCGGTGATCGTGGGAGCCCTCGAGGGAAGGTCGGGTGTAGTAGGAGGGTGTCTTCTGCCGAGGAACGGGACGCGTAACAACCGTCGTGCTGACCATGAGGTACGCCAAGATCCCACGCTACCCCGTAAAGGCCCGGGTGTCTGCTGTGTAACGGGAACAAGCGTGCCGCCGGCTACAGGCTGACGTGAGGCAGTGCCCACAGCGTATGCTCAGCACATTGGTCTCGGGGGGTTAGGTCGGTGATGTGTACGCACAAGTATCCCCGCCCATCCCTTTTCCGGATCGTGAGGGAGGGACTCAGGGGTGATGTGTACTTCCCACAGCACGGGCTTGGGCGCTAGAGGGTCGTCACGCCGCTTGCTATTCTGCGGTGGTGGTACATATGTCCCCGCTGCGATGGATGCGAGGATAACGGCGTTACGTCGTCTGCGCAGATGGACGGAGCGCGCAACGAGGGCACCGAAGATCACGAAGAGGAGGGAGAGAGTGGCTGTTAATTGGTATATGGCGCGACGTCAGTGCACTACACAGAAAGAGAGGCGGTGCCCTGACCGAGGAAAGTATACACTGGTATGCTAGGGATCAACGAGTGAAAAGGCTAGGACGTTGAGAGAGACGCACGATAGAGGGAGGTGGGGTTGCCATTGTTAGGGAGTAAGGGGCCCGAACCCGTCGAAGTGGGTGACGGTGAGGAGGTGTTGTCAGTGGGCAAACTCGCTGACGACGAAGAGGTAGCCATGGTCAGGAGAGTGGGCACTGACTGTGCGCGAACGAGCGTGGGTCACATATATGGGACTCGGAACAGCATCCGGAGTGTGAGTGGCCTGCATGGATGACATACTGTAACTGTAATGACAGTCATCAAGTAAGCCGTCAAAGGAACTCAGGCCCGGTCCTCCGATCAAGTAGCCATGAACAACCGCCGCCGACTCAGGAGAAGCAGACTCGCTGGTTCTTCACTAATCGTCGCCTCTGTTGCATGTTTCCTCTCGGCTCTGTTTTTGCTCTCACATTATACTCTTGAGCTCACCGTACCCGGCGGTCACCCGACTTCAGCAGCCGATGATGGTTTGACGATCACCCACGTAGGTCCATCGTCCAAAAGATCGTTCGCGTGGAATCCCAGTGAAAGATATCTCGCCTATCTCCCTCACAGCGGTTTCCACAACCAGCGCATTGCACTAGAAAATGCGCTCGTCCTCGCTCGCATCCTAAACAGAACGCTTCTGGTACCGCCCGCTCACCTGGGAAGCAATGTCTTCAGCTATCACAAGTTTGACGAACTCTACCGACTCTTGGTACACTCGGGAAAGCAAGGCCTGCTCCACTGTTCAAAAGTCCCCTCAAGAATCTCCCCTCCCGAGTGCTGGGGTTACTATGACTACACGCACGTCTCGTGGGACTGGCTCGTCGATTTGTCTTCGGTCGCCATAGAGCAACCTCTGTTTCACCATGAGCTCTTCACCTACCCTTGGCTTGAGAACCCGCCTCCAGACGCGGATACACTGAAGCTCAGGGACCAAACAGCGTACGACTTTCGCTTCGTCGACTACACCCCTGCGCCAGATGCACCGTCCCACCCGCGCTACCACACCGCGTATCTAATTGCCACGCTCGCCGCTTCGGACGCTCAGCTCATCCAACTCGGCACCCTTTTCGGCTCCGCGCGCCTGCACCTGAGCGATCGCGGCCACCGCGCGGCGCGCACGGCGATCCGCGAGAGGATGGCGTTCGCCAACCCGTATCTGCGCCGCGCGTCCCTCGCTGCCGCGCACGCCCTCGGCGGCCCAGACGCATTCCTTGCGGCGCACGTCCGCCTAGCGAACGGCCCGTTCCTCGTGGCGCAGGCGCAGACCGTGCGCGTGGCCTGGTACCGCCTCGTCGCGTGCGCACTTCGCGGGGCCAACGCCAGTGCGGGCGGCAGCGCCGAGGTGCACACACTCGAGCGTCGGCTGGTGCCCGCAAATGCAGGGCTCCCACCCCCTCACGAAGCCCTGCGCCTGGACGTCGATTATGTGTCGCCTGTTGCACCACCTGGCGGCAGTTCGATACGCGCGAGCGCATGCGTGGGAAAGCAGCAGCATGAAGAGCGCGCACTGGCAGCGCTGAACGTGCCGCTGTTCGTCGCGACGGACATGGAGGACGCATCAGCGCTCGCACCGCTGCGCGCGGCGTTTCCGTGCGTGGTCTTGATGCGGGATTTGGTGGTGCCGGAGGTACGTGCATTGGGGCGGCTGGTCAACGCGGAGGATGGCGTGAGACTCGGGCCATTTTTAGTGCCACTGCTGGAGGCGGCGATTGCAGCACAAGCATGGGCAGTGGTGGGGACGGAGGGGAGTACTTTTAGCGCTTACGTCGAAGACTTGCTGTGGCAACGGGAACATGGGCGTCAGATTGTGCAGCGTGGGTAAGGAAGCTTGTTGTTGAGAGTCACGCGGGCTGGCAATGTCTTGCAAAACTGTTCATACCAGCCACACGATGGTAACCGTGGCGTGCAAGTAGATCATGTGTACAGCAGCATCATCTGGTGGGGCCGACGGGGTTAAACACAAAAGGAAAGAAAAAAAAAGCAACTTCCATAGCAAAGAAGCATTACCGAAAGAAGAGCCGGACTCCACGGTCGATTCACCGTTCGCGATTCACAGACGGACACAAAGTTCCTTGATGGATGAACGCAGACGAAGAGTCAGGTGGATGACTGCTGGGACAAGTCAGGTAAAACTACACAACACTGGTATTGGTCTTGTTGTGTTGTTGTGAACGAACATCTCGGAGACGGCGCAACGCTGATAAAAGCAAGGCTTGAAGGAGGTATGTGTTTCCCGAAATAAATTACCGGTGCTTTCGACTGCGGTGAGAGCTTGCACCGTGTCTCTGAGGAAGTTCCATTGCGGTTTCTAGCAATTGCGAGAAGCCATCAGGGGTGTGATGTATTGGCGGCCATCTATTATATCTGATCAGTTACCAGTGGCATGACCGTGTTGTGAAATTGGTATTACGTTGGAGCACCGCGGCCACTAGAACATTGATCGATAATTAAATATTAAATGATTACTAAATACCGAACACGGTCAATTGCCAGTTGAACGGAACCCTCTGCAGCCTGAGTGAGCGTCACGATCATTCGACTGACACTTCGATGCGACGAGACAACCAGAAACTGAGGCCATCGGTTACTGCGCACTAGCAGACCCGAGGGATGTTCGGTTGATGGAGTCGCATGAGCATAGTGATCCGAGGCGAAGCCAAGCTACGCTAAGCGGCAGGGCTTCCATCGCTCCGTTCATCTCGTCTCTTTAAATCCACTTTCTATGCATATCCCTTCCTTCGCTTTCCCCCGCGACGAGGGGGGTCTCCTTCCCCCTCCCCTCAATGCCTACGCTAGACGACCAGTTGTATGACCCTCTCAAACTTGATCTAAGTGCAGGCAGGTCGTCGTGCCCCCACACCAGCTTATCCCCTGACCTCTGCTTTACCACCAGTCGCCGCTCTCGCATTTCTCGTCTGGGATATTCTCATAACCCTCGATCAAGAAGTTGAAGCCGTCTGGACGTGCGTCCCTCTCTTATTTTCTTGTTCCCTCCCTCATCTCCTCCTTAGGAAACCTAACAAATTTTATACCAAATGGTTATTCTTTTTCGTCCGCTATTTCGCAGTTGCCATGCAGATGTCAGTCCTTTCTTTTTTTTAGCCCTTCCAGATCGTCATCTTGTATTCATTTCGTCTCAGTGCTCTGCTGTTCGTAGGCACTCGAATAGCCTTCACCTTGCATTACACGTACAGCGATTGCGTCAAATGGTACATCTTTCAAGAGGTCGGCACCCAAGCTCTCATAGCGGCAGTCGAGTTCATCCTCATCGTTCGTGGTGAGTTATCACCTTTCCCCCCTTATCGCTGTGCTGATTGTTCATTTCAAGTACACGCTTTGTATGACCGAAGCCGGATCGTCACTTCGATTCTCCTCCTGCTTTTCATTGCGGAGAATATCGTCATGATCGTCACCCTCGTCAGGGTTGTTCCCGAAATTGGCTTCGACCCCATCTGTACTGTCGTACACTCTCCACCAAGGCTCCTTCTGTTTGCGTACGCGACGATCACTCTTTTCACCCCTCGTACTGTCCTTACTCCCTCATAGCGTCGCCTTTGTTTCCTTCGAGACTGTCCTCTTTATCCTCACTCTCTTCAAGTTTATCGTTGCTCTCCGCAGTGGTTGGGGCCGCACCCCCGTTCTCTACCTCCTCGTGCGCGACGGCACGTGGGCATTTATCCTCATATTTGGTTCGCGCCGTCTCTCCTTTCTATCATCCCTTCTCCCATTCACCTGTCTTAGTGACCCTTTGCGTTAACGCTGGCTTCTATCTTGCCGCGGGAGACTCGCCCAACTCATCGATCGCCTTTCCCTGGCTCCTCTCCATTGAGGCGTTCGCTGGCGCCCGCATCGTGCTCAACCTCCACGCGCTCTCCTTCGACGTATCGGCCGACTCAAGTGGGTCGTACCCCGGGGCCGGCGCGTTGTCCTCTCACATCGTGTTCACGGCCAACCCCTCGACCGCGAACCATCCGCGCACCGCGCACAGGAGGTGGGACTGGGGCGGTTTGCAAGAAAACTCATATGATAGCAGTCGTAGTCGCAGTGGGGGCGGTACTGGTACGAGGGTCGACACAGGGACGATCGCTGAGAGTTACGAGATGACGTGGGCTGGCGCGAGCAAGAGCGATCCCGATGCGAGCTTCCACCGCGAGCGCTGTCTAGGGAAGAGCGCGTCAACGTCTGCGACTAACTGTACCAGCCGTTGCACGCACTCGGATGTCTGCGTCGAGATCAAAGACGAAGGCGTGGCGTAGGAGCGGAGAGTAACTGCGTGTCTTGTTTTTGGTGCGGTAGGTATGCACTTGCCGTTGATGCTCCTACTTTGGGCTGATGATGAATTAGGTGATGACCGACCCACTAACGCCGTTGGGTTTGTTGTGGCGTGCTGTGTCGGTCTGTGCCCTCCAGATCCGACATTGCAGCACGAGGAGCTGCGCGGCCAGTGCAGACAGACACGAACCCACGCTCGTGTATCAACTCCACCCAAAGTCCCCCTATCGCATCCCAGCGGCTGGACTGTGCACGCGGTTCTGATCACCGCCTTGGCTCAGTTCGGTTCGTGGGAAGGGACATATGGTCAGAACATGTCTCCAAGAAATGTGCCACTGGTTCTTTTTTCTCGTATACGTACCAGAGCAGTTACTTGTTACGTAGGAATGCTGTGTAACAAGATGTATACATTCACGGCCTCGGTTGGTGAATAATTACAATTACAGTGCAGTGCAGGACAGCGCCGACTTTTGGGCTGCTCTCTCAGCTTACAAGCCGGGGCCCATCTGCTGTGCGTGTCACTTACTCGGCTACTTCCCCGCTCCTTGTCAGCGAATCGGGTAACCCAGCGCTTGGTGGCGGGTTGCGTGATACGACGGCCTCCTTATTCTTGTCTCTTGTTCTATTCCCCCAAGTCCTCCCCTGTCTGTTGTTGCCAGCGTTTCTGTTGTGTGCAATGGACGCCTGTGGGTGACATGCTTGACAGCCGCTTTTATCTCTGAGTGGTCCTCTTTTGTTTTCGCAGACGACCCCGAACTTGGCTTGACAACGCCGCGAACCACAGCCCCACACCTATTCTCCTGTGCAAACCTTCGCTTTTGTACACGTACAGCAAATACGAGTACAAGGATAACGCAGCTGTGGCACCGATGTTTTTTCCATTAAATAGGCAACGTGCCAGCCAACTAACGAAATAACCAACCACCCACATCCAGGCTACAGTACCACCGCACACTCAGGAAATATCAAATGGGATTCTTCGGCTCATCGAGACACTCTCCCTCCTGGACGCCAGGTTCATTCCCCGCGGGTCCCATGCCGGTCATGGTCCCGGGCTACCCGTACTCTTCTTCAGCGGTATGGCAGCCCCAGCCCGTCATGATGGCCTACCCCCCATCTCCCATGGTCATCCAGGTCCCAGTCCCGTTCCCAGTCCAGGTTCCTGTCCAGGTCCCTGTCCAGGTACCCGTCACGGCAGTCTCGCAGTCTGCGTTCACGCCTGGCACCTCCTTCACAGTCGTGCAGCACACCCCGGCCACCAACACGCTGCACCTCGAAATGGTTCCCTCTCCGCGGATCACTCACACTATCCCACCAGCACCCGCTCCCTCGCCTTATCGCCCCCCTGCGCCGCCACCGCCTGCCCACGACCAGTGGTCACAACCGCAGCAAGTGCAGGTTTATTCGATGTCTTCGCAGCACCAGCAGCAGCAGCATGGGTCCCCACCCATTACTATAAATGTTTTCGCAACGCCGCAGCAGGGGCAGACACTGCTGCCCCCCGGGAACACTCCCGGGCCCGTGCACGCGCCAGTCCTACCGTTCGTCTAATCATTTATGGAAGACGGTCGCCGTCGCTGAGAGTGAATCTGCCTGATAGGACCCCTGGTGCATCCGTGACGAACGACGACGACGATGCGTCGGGCGAAGATGACACAGTTGGCCATGATGACCATCACCACAACCGCGACCGCGACCACAACATACGACAGCCCACTCCCATCCGTATCCCGAATACTCCTTGCCATCTCGTATCTACTATGATTTCCATTTCTTCTCCTCGTCCAGCACTCTCGGCGCTCCACACGTCTAATCCACTACCCCAACTCCCGATTTCGTATCACCTTTGAGAAGGAACGACCGATGCAGGGTTGCAAGTTGTTGCGCTGGAATGAGCGCAGTCGGCCGTTCTGAGGTGTTTGTATCAATGTGTCTCACGGTTTCTCTTGTTGAAAATATCCTCTCTGACGATCATCTTGGACTCTACTTTGCACAATTGTTTCTATGCGATCATGACCTGTTAGATTAACGACCTCACGATGCCTCACTATTACTTTAAAATTGCCCCTACATAATATTACCTTGGTTTGATATCCGATAAACGAACAACCGAATGTCTGCGGCGTGAACCATGGTGATAGATCAACACGACGTACTTAGCGCGAAAGCCGCCTCATAGCTCCCACTTTACCCTCGATGCTAGCAATCTCGCCCATCAATGCGCGATAACGCTCCTCAAGCACTTCCAGCTCGTCCTTGTCAAATTCCGGAGGCGGGGATAGTGACGGTGACCGCCGCGTTGACGTCTCCGCCTCCCATGGAGGCGCAGTACGCGACTGCAGCAGCAGCGTCGTGGTCGGCGTCACGCTCCGGCGCGACAGCATCGACATCGCCGATCCGGGGCGCGGGCCAGGACTCGGACTCGGACTCGGCGGGGCGTCGCTAGTGCTCGCGCTAGCGCCGTCGCTTTCCTCGTCGTCGCTGATGGCCAGGGCGAGTGCGAGCGCGCTGCTGAGGGTGCCCGAATCACCGTCCGGCCCTGCCGTGCTGTTGGTGAAGTTTAGCGGAGCGTGCGTCGCGAACCGGAGTGTCTTGGGCTTCGCTCGCGCGCCAGCAGAGGCGAGCGCACTGCGGGGCGTGCGACCGGCGTCGAGCACCTTTTTCCGCGCACTGAGCCCGATGCAGTCGACGAGCTGGCGCATGGCCTCGCGGTCCGAGACGGCGCGGCGCGGAGCTGTGCGCCGGAGCGTGCTCGGACGCGGGAGAGTTCCCGTCCCAGTCGCGGTGCCGGTACCGATGCGCCGCATCGGCGTTTTGAGCTCGCTCCTGGCGATTTCCAGCGGTGTTTGAGGAACTGGGACGTGGTGCGCGCGCATCGCTGGGGATGGGGTAGGTGGTGTCGCAAGAGGAGTATCTGGGAATGCGTCGTCCGTGGGACCCCATGAAAAGCCGATGAAGAAGGACTCTGCATCTTCGCGGAGGATGGAGGATGTCGTACGCAATGCCGAGAGCCCCAGAGATCCACGGCTGCCCTCTTCAGACGGCTGAAAGAAAGCGGAAAAAGCGAATGGGGTAGATGCGGTCGAAGACGCTTCTTGGACCGGGGGACGAGGCGCCGGTGCGCCGGAAAGATCTTCGTTGTATGTGAAGAGTGGGAGGTGGAGGTCCGGAGGGTGCTGCTCTATTCGCACGCGTGAGGAATTACGTTCGGCGATTTGGGGCTACCATACCGGAGTGGAGATTTTCCCACATGGTGCCATCGAAGAAGGGGTGCTGCATTATCTCCTTGGTCCCATGGCGGCCAAGGCGAGTCTCCGCGTCCGTGAGTAAACTACAAAAGGGACGATCACAGAAGCTCTAAAGGCCATTTAACCTGTCTCGGACGTACTGAGTTAGCAGATCACAGAGCTCGATCGTGAGAGACGTGTTTGTGGGGAACGCAAGGCTCTTCTTAAAGTCGACGATCTTGAGATAAGTTGATCGTATATCGCGCGCGAAGAAGGGGGCGACGCCGAAAACCATCTCGTATATCATGGCGCCCGCGCTCCACCAATCTGTCTCTGCCCCGTAACCATCTTCTCCCGTGTTTTCTTCCTGCCTATCTCCTTCCTCATCGGACAGCTCCATCGCGACGAGAGCCGCTTCATGTGCCTGCAGTATTTCAGGGGAGATATAATCACAAGTGCCACAAGGAACACGACAGTACTCTAGAGGTACAAGACGCGAACCAGGGACAAGCGGTGCGGCGGAACCAAAGTCGATGAGCTGAATGTGTGCAGTACGAGTGATCACGAAATTGTGAGGCTTGACATCGCTGGATGCTACTCTGAGCGTCGGCGCGGCGAGAAGTGCGAGGGATGAAGACGTGCCGATGTACAAAGCCCTGCGAGTGGCACCACGCGACGGAACTGATGACCTGTGGAAGCCACCAATGTAGGTCATCCTCGCAAATGCGCTCGAGGGGGTTCGACTCGAGGACGTCCCAGAGAGTTCCACCCTCTGCGTAGTCCATAACGAGGTTGAGGTGCGTGCCGGATTGGAAAGCGCATAGGAGATGTGGGGCCCAGACGGAGCCAGTACGAAGAGCGCGAAGAACGATTTCTCGTTCCAGCTGGGGGTTGCATTGCTATAGAACAGTGATTTGGGTGTGCCTGGCATGGAGGTACGAAAGGGAATGGAACAAACTTCACGAGTCTTGAGCGCAAAGCGTTTTTCGATCGACTTTCGGACGTATACACGCCCGTTAATGTTACAATTTACGACGTCAATCTGCGGGAGAAGTGGAGCTCGAGTGTTGTACGCGCGCGCAAAGGCCGAAGAGTGCATACGGTTGAGAATTGTCCGTATTCTAGGGTCCCGATGACTGTGAGATCTTTGTCTGTGAAGCGCAGCTTATCCACTTCTATGGTCTTGGCTGCTCGTGTGCGATCAAGGTGCACCCTACAATACATGAAGGGTATATTTCGATCACCCACCTGTCTTAGCGATGACCGATTGACCGTGAAGAATCCGGTCAAGCGCGAGGCCGTCTTCATCCTCGTCACCGTTGCTTTGGAGAAGAACGCCGAGTCTGGCCTTGCGTTTGAGCCAGGATGTAAACATTCATGAGTTGTGAACGGTGTTGACCCGTGACTCCGGCATCGGTCCGTGTAAGACCAACCAGTTCAATTACCACTTCAGTACAGTACCACAGTTTCTCTTAACATTAACACAGTAGTTGAGCTCGAGTAACCTTTGACGCAATTTGACAGCCCAAGTATTGTCGTTTCGTTGAAGATGAGAACTTGAAGCTTGAAGTCCTGGTTCAAGTCCTGGTTGGTCGAACAGCTGCTGACTCATAACCGAATTTCGAAATTTCGATCTCACTTGAGCATACACTGGCAGTACTTTTCGCCAATGATTCCTAACTGTTGGGATTCAGCCCGGAACGGACGCAGTCCGGCAAACCGAGGCTAGACCGACATATTATATAATCGTAATATTACCGTAGCTAAACGGTTATCTAAGGAATAATATCTCGGGAAGAGGAGCATACGCTCTCCTCTGGACCTCCACACTCACACATTGTTCACCTATCCGGCTGCCCGCTGCCATAAATCTCTATAGGTTATGGGCCCTGGCATAGCCAGGTGAACATGTACATCTAATATATTTCCTTTTCCATATCATATCTATGGGCACACATTAAGCCCCTATCTCGCGCGAACCCACATTTAGAGTCGATACTTCCCGAGCGAAGACACCTGATGACACAGGCATCCAGTACTACTGGATGACATCGGCATCTAGGGAGTCCAAGCGCGAGAAAAATCGACTAGGCGCGAGGAAATTTGTCCGCTATGACTCAGCCCCTATCGCACATCATAGCTCGCATCGACGAGCGATGATATAGCCTGGACCCGATGATTCTGGCATCCGCAGGATGATGTCAGCATCTCGAGAGTCTGCTGGCAAAGTGCAGTGGGATACGTCTAGCGCGCGAGAACTTCGACTGCGCCGCGAGAACATTCGCCGCGAGAATATTCAGTCATATACATCTTATTATTACCCCCCATACTCGACATAGCTTAGGCTTGACGACACCGGTATTCAGTAACCTGGAAAACGCTGGCATTTCGAGAGTCCGAGAAGCGTGAAAGCGTCCAGCACGGCTGGATGAAGTATCTCCAGGCTAGGATCACTCGCGGAAGATACCTCGGCGAATGATACGAGCCGTATTTATTTCCGAGTGCTATGTGACCCCGCTCATGTAACGCACACATCCACCAGACCGTTGAGGACACCCCGACGGCGACATGAAATAGGTGGAGGTTGCGGCAACGCTGCTAGCGTAGAGTGTTGATAAGTGACCCGCGCGCACTTAGCGGCTCGCATGGACACGCAGATAACGGACTGCTTTAGATAAGATATATTGGACTTATGTAGATTAGATTATTATGATCTTTGCAATCTCGAACTTTCTTATCTATGACATCACTGTACAATGACATCATGGACTCCTCTGGACTCCTATTGTATTTCGTCCTTGTACTCATTCCTTTTGTTCTATCCTTATTGTGATGTCACTATGATATCATAGTCTAGCCTTTCTATTGTTCTTTGCGCTCTTGTTCTCCTTCTGCACACTCCTTTGTGTCCCTCTGTAGAACAACGCTCCTTGTATTATGTGACTCTGTGTTACTCCTGTTGTACTAGTGTCACTCCCCTGTATAGTATAAGTAGAGTACTCTGTACGCTCTGGCACCACACCAGTTCCTCATCTGTTGTGTGCCAGACTCTACATCTGCTTCACTTGCAAGACTACTCTGTTGCTGCTTCAAGTCACCCTTCATATCTCACCACAGTCTCCTTTGTCACTGTGAGTATGATCTCTATGTGTACTGTTCATCAGGTTATGGGCCCTGGTGCCCAAGCCACTCCACTTGGCTGGTCACTGTGTTCCTAGGATCACACACCAGGTCAAGGTCTGTCTGGGGCCTCACCAGCCTTGCCCAAGGCAGTGGACACTGAGGCGTCAGTTGTCACTGCTGAGGAACCTCCTGTACATATACTGCCCAGTAGTCCTACTTTCACCCCCACTGTTTTCCTAGCCCCTGCGCTATGCGCAAGGAGATTGGATCTGGTAGCCCCTTAATCCATATCCAGGTGTGCATGGCCCACTGGGCTGTGTATTGTGGAGCTTAGCGCCAGCTGTCTCTGGTGCTCCACACTGGGCGCAGGATCTCCTCACCATGGGAGTGTAAAACCTGGTTCAGACTCTGGGGGGTGTTCACCTTATGGTGTTCTGCAACCAGACTCCTACCTTGTAGCGGCAATGGGAAAGGATTCAGTGAAGCCACTCGTGGCGATGAGGCAACCAACAGGCCGAGAAGGCTGAGGTAGACAGCCTTGGGCTCTGAAAGACACCACTCCACATTCCCCCTGACGCAAACTAGTGAGCCGTGTCCTAGACACACCCTGGCTGGCAGCTGGCTCCTAATATGGCAAAGGGATATTCTAAACCTGGGCCTAGCCCTTGTATCACTGGCATACCACAGGAGGCAGGACGCGTTAGCGTTCTGGCCTTACAGATTCACAGACAGGAGTGTCTACCCCCCTATCTTGCAACTATTATAAAGCACTGTCGCTGACTGCTCCTCGGCGACAGATAAATCATCCCTATGTCTGGCCAATCATCTCGCGCTGCCTCGCCCACTGGTGCCACCGGTGCGGCTGCAGGCGCCACAGCAGGGGGCTCACTCCCCCCTTTTCCCACTGGGTCCACACCCTCTTCACGCATCGCCAATGCCTATGGCAACTCCTTTGGCATGCCCTCAGGCATCCACCTCAGCAGGTTTGACGGGTCAAACTGGAACGAGTGGTCTGGGACTTTGGAGGCAATCCTCACGCTGCACGAAGCGGAGGATGTGTTCTACCTCCAGGTTCCTCCCTCTGGAGTCACCTCTGATGAGTGGGACTCTGTCCAGCGTCGGGCAAAGGCGTATCTCCGCCTCTATCTTAAACCCGACGTCTACTCCCTCGTTGCCGACCCCCTCACCTATCCCACCTTCAAATCGAAGTGGGATAAACTGAAGGATGTCTATGCTGGTGCTAGCGGCAGCACCACCATATTTAATTTGTGGATCCAACTCACCCAAGCCCGCCTTGACGACTCCGCACCCATGGCCTCTCAATTGGCCAAACTCAATGAGCTGCGGGTCGGCCTTACCAACGCACAGATGGGTGTCACTGACACCCAATTCTGCCTTATACTTCTCCACGCCCTGCCAGCCTCCTATGAGGTTCTGGCATCAACCATCCTCGCCAGTGGCGCCCCCTCCAAACTGAAGCACGCTGAAATAATTGCGCGCATTGTTTCTGAGGAGGCGCGTCGTACTGGCCCATCTGGCTCCTCCCTCAACAAGGCTGCCCCCATTAGGCCCACCAACAGTGGCCCACGTAAGAAGAGAGACCACTCTCAACTTACCTGCCACTACTGTAACAAAAAGGGGCATATCAAGCCTGACTGCAGGCAGAGGAAGAAGGATGAAGCTGCGGGGAAGTTGAAGGACACTAGCAACAAGGCTGCCAATAGTCATGTATTAGTACCAACCACCGCCTCCATTAAGGAGGTCGATGATGAGCCCGCCATTAACTGGGCGGACAATGCAGTTGGAGTTGCCTTGTATGCTGCCTCGCGTGTGCGTTGGATGATGGACAGTGGTGCTACACACCACATCACACCACATCGGTCCGACTTCAAGGACTATACCCCGTGCAAAGGTGCTGTGCGCCTTGGGGACAAGTCCACAATCGACCAAGTTGGTGTAGGCTCCGTCGTCTTCACTACGAGCCAGGGACTTCCAATCACCCTCAGCAATGTGCTACACCTTCCACAGGTGAAGACACGCTTCTTGTCGACGCGTGCCTTAGCACAAAAGGGTGCGGAAGTGGCCTTTGACAGTGGCTCGTTTAAAATATCTGTCAAAAAGCAATGTGTAGCTGTTGGCTACTTGGAGGACAACCTCTATTGGTTGGACGCTTCAAGCATTGGCCTCAATGCTCACGTCAAAAGTGCTGCCACCACTCTTGAAATCTGGCATCAGCGCATGGGACACATCTCCTCTGCTGCTCTCAAGTCGTACGGTCCCTCTGCCACTACTGGCATGGACATTGACAGCTCTACCACACATACTGCTGTGTGTCGTGGGTGCGAGTTGGGTAAATCCACTCGCCAACCGTTCTCTGCGTCCTCCACCAAAAGGACAACCCGTATCTTTGAGATTGTACACAGTGACCTCGCCGGTCCAATGCAAACTCAGTCCTTACAAGGCTCCGCGTACACCGCCACCTTCATAGACGACCACTCCAAGCATGCAGTGGTGTACTTTATTAAGTCGAAGGATCAGTTTGTGAAAGCGCTGCAGATGTATTTGGCCTGGGGTGAAACCCAGACGTCCCATAAACTGCGCGCACTCCACTCTGACCGCGGAGGCGAGTACATGGCGAGCCAAGTACAGGACATTCTCAAGCAGAGAGGGATAGAGCATCACCTTACGATGCCAGGTTCACCACAGTCGAACGGGAAAGCCGAGCGGTTTAACCGCACCATTACGGATAAGGCAATGGCCATGCTACACACAGCAGGCATGTCTAAAGGCTTCTGGGAGCATGCTATGAGCACTGCGGTACACATCTATAACCGCTCTCCCACCCGTACGCTCAAGTGGCACACACCCTATGAGCTCTGGTACTCTGGCAAGGTACCGGATGTCTCACACTTGCGCATCTTCGGATGCAAGGGGTACATGCATGTACCCGCTGATAAGCGTCGCAAATTGGATGCGAAGGCCATTGAGGTCACGCTTATTGGGTTTGAGCCCGAATCAAAGGGCTATAAGCTCTGGGACCGCCAAACCCGCTCTGTCCGTTTGTCCAGGGATGTGACATTTGACGAGAGCAGCTTCCCGTCCCTTCAGGGTGCTGAGACACACCCACCACCTTCTCAAGTGGCCTCACAACCACTACCTACACCAGTAATTGCCGTACCTAGCACGTCGGCGTTACCACCACAGCGAGCACCCTCCCCTACACACTCAGACAGTAGTGAGGAGGATGTTGAAGACATTTTAGACCCTAAACAAGAGCGCCCACACACGCCACCACCACCTGCCCCACCCACTCTTCCTGTCACACCTAAGCGTGAACAGCCCCCTCTGACTTCCCCACCACCACGTCAAAGTGCAACGCGCATTATGCGCAATGTCCCTCCTCCCTCACCAGACATGCCTGGTGGCTTTGAGGACCGCGCACAGCGTAGTCAGCTGTTGCGCGAGATGGACAATGCACCTAGACGCTCTGCCCGTGCACCAGTGCCCAATCCCCGCTACTTCACAGCGGATAATGTGGCCACACGTGGTAGACGGCTGGGGTTTGCAGAGCTGTTAGCTGCAGCTTATGTGGGAAGAGATCCTGCATCCTATGCAGAGGCCATGCGGTCTGTGGATGCAAGTGAGTGGACAACGGCGTGTCAGTATGAGATGGATGCGCTCGCCAAAAATGGCACATGGGAGTTAGTAGATCTCCCGCCTAATCGCAAGGCAGTAAAATCCAAATGGGTCTTCAAGCTCAAAGCGGATGGCCGCTACAGAGCTCGCTTGGTGGCTAAGGGGTTTACGCAAATCCCTGGCATAGATTTTGATGAAACCTTCTCTCCCGTCGCACGATTCGAGTCGCTGAGATTACTTCTGGCGTTGGCCGCGCTGGAGGACTGGCACATCCATCAGATGGATGTCAAGTCTGCGTTCCTCAATGGCGTGCTTGACGAGGAGATTTACATGGAGCAACCACAAGGGTTCATCACCACTGGTGCAGAGACGAAGGTGTGTCGCCTAGTCAAGGCGATATATGGTCTCAAACAAGCCTCCCGTGCATGGAACTTGCAATTCCATGGAGTGCTATTAGCACTCGGCTTTAAACGGACGTTTGCCGATGCCGGCGTATATGTGTTGCCTCAACGAGAGGGGGATGGACCACTCTTCGTTATCGTTTACGTTGACGACATCACTATTTTGGGTGCTTCTCTGGAGAGAATCAAGCGTCTTAAGTCAGATCTTTCTGAGCGCTATGAGATGACAGATCTCGGGGAGATAGAATCATATCTTGGTATGCGCATTGTGCGCGACCGCTCCCTTAAACGCATTGAAATAGACCAGTCTGGCTATGTCAAGGATGTCCTTGAACGCTTTGGCATGACTGATGCCACACCACACTCCACACCCTTGCCCGCTGGTGCTGACGAGCACCTTCATAAATATACGGGTCAGGCTACTGCCTCTGACATTACGCACTACCAGTCACTCATTGGTAGTCTGCTGTACGTTCAGATTGGTACTAGACCAGACATTTCCTTCGCTGTGTCACGTCTGGCGCAGTATGCAGCGAACCCTTCCCCCCAACATCTGCGACTTGCGCAATATGTCCTGGCTTACTTAGTAGGCACTGTGGATATGCGGATAGTCTACGATGGCGCCAGTGGAGACGGCCTTGTGGGCTACTCTGATTCTTCCCTGGGTGACCAGGTTGACGACAGACACTCCACTTCGGGTTATGTGTTCCTATTAGCCAATGGTGCAATAAGCTGGTCTTCGCGAAAGCAAAAGACAGTGGCCCAAAACACTACAGAGGCGGAATACATGGCCATGACCGATGCGGCCAACCAAGCCGCTTGGTATCAGAGCTTCCTTTTGGAACTCGGGTACGAGGTCGACGACCCCATCCCATTGCATGGTGACAACAAGGGTGCCATTGACTTGGCCTTGAACCCTGTCACTGGGAGGCGATCAAAGCACATTGCCATTAGGCATCATGTCATTAGGGAGTACATCGAAAAGAGGACCATCACTCTTATTAGAACCCCTACTCTGGAAATGGTTGCAGACGGCTTTACCAAGTCGCTCGCGCGCACCCTGCTCCAACAACACAATGTTGACATGGGCTTGTGCTAATCCTAGATTGCTGATCACGGGGAGATGTTGATAAGTGACCCGCGCGCACTTAGCGGCTCGCATGGACACGCAGATAACGGACTGCTTTAGATAAGATATATTGGACTTATGTAGATTAGATTATTATGATCTTTGCAATCTCGAACTTTCTTATCTATGACATCACTGTACAATGACATCATGGACTCCTCTGGACTCCTATTGTATTTCGTCCTTGTACTCATTCCTTTTGTTCTATCCTTATTGTGATGTCACTATGATATCATAGTCTAGCCTTTCTATTGTTCTTTGCGCTCTTGTTCTCCTTCTGCACACTCCTTTGTGTCCCTCTGTAGAACAACGCTCCTTGTATTATGTGACTCTGTGTTACTCCTGTTGTACTAGTGTCACTCCCCTGTATAGTATAAGTAGAGTACTCTGTACGCTCTGGCACCACACCAGTTCCTCATCTGTTGTGTGCCAGACTCTACATCTGCTTCACTTGCAAGACTACTCTGTTGCTGCTTCAAGTCACCCTTCATATCTCACCACAGTCTCCTTTGTCACTGTGAGTATGATCTCTATGTGTACTGTTCATCATAGAGCGTGGTGTCGCAAGGCACGTATTCGCACAGATAGGCGCAACGGCCCCGTGAACGTCGCAGGGAAATAGTACAGCGTATAATATCACGCACGTCCTCACGGACGAGCGAAGCGCCACTATATCGAGTATATCTATCAGCGTGACTCTGACACTGTGAATATCACGGGCAGGTCGGGCTACATGACGTCCAACACCGTGAACATCATGGGCAGACAGAGCTGCATGGTGAAAGTCTTCACAGCATCTTATTGTGCTGAAGAGAAAGTCCCATGCGCCTAAGACACGCGAAATGAATATATGCCGCCGAGGATACCTCAGCGAATACCATAGCTCATGGAGACAGCGACATCGTCGCACGTCGCCTATAAGCGCACAGCGTTCACGCAGTTAGAGACGCTGCGGTAGTCGCATCGGCGCTACCTAAGTCCCCATTGAAGGACGCGGATATCAATCTCGAATCCGTATTCGATCGCTAACCTCTGCGACTGGAGAACGTCCTCTATTCTGTTAAATTTAAACCATTTTATTTTTTAGGGACTTCGAGACAGTGCTGGCGGTACATACACTAGAAACCGCAGCCGTAGATGGCTAACGCTGACCACCGAAGGTGGAAGGCGAATTGCCATCTGACTTACTAAAGCGGAGACATCCGCTACTTTCCCACTTCCGAAATACTCCCTAAACTAGCCAACTTGGCAGAGGAGATTCGGACATATTAGTATAACAGTTTACAGACATTTTCTGACAACGAACCTCGTCGACGGTTTCCGCGTAGACACGCGAACGTCCTAACTGGATGATGTCGCGTGCACGAAGGCAAGGTTGTGCCAAGGAAACCTATAACGAGAAGTCAGCCTACCAAACGTCACTGGCGAACTTACCTACTAGGACGGATGAGGAAGATATCTTGTCCAGATATGGATATTCTTGTCCGCCGACGACGCTATCCATTATATCGTTACGCGTTCCCTAGAAGGGAAAGATCAGGCCGTGCGGAAGTCAAGGACTACTCAATGCACTTCAGAGTGGGTGGAAAATCCCCGCATGCGACACGCACGGACAGAGGGAAACAGTACACTAATACCGCTTCTAAGACCTGGTACCATGGTGGCTGAAATGGCCAGGGAGACGCTGAAGCCAATATGGTCCAGCGGAAAATATTGTCAGCACCGTAACGCGCAAACGCGTAACTAACTTACCTCTCTAAGTTTCCACTTTCCGATTCCATCTCTTCGCCCGACCCGATCGTTGCGATCGCGCCGAATACACAGTGCGAGGGGGAGTTGGAGAAATCAGCACAAACGGAACACCCTGTCCATTGGCATACCACATACCATGCGGAACGCCCTGTCCATCGGCAACATACTATACATACGATCGGCGACAACGCAGAGCCTGGACAGAATCCTTGGGCCAGACCCAGTGGGCAACGCATGGAGAGAGAGAGAGAAGCGAAAAACTCACCAGTCACAGACGACGAGCCACGCAAGGTGCGAGGTATTCGCGCGGACTATCGCCAGCATTCTCCGATAAGGAAGGCAATTTCATGCCGCACGGGTGCCGAGATGCTCGCTATCATCCTCCATACGGACGGCGAAGCCGCGCATACGACAAAAGATGCTTGGGGACGAACATTTCCTGAGCAGAGTGACAGGTCAGCTATTGTGCTTGCTAGCGCGAGACAGACGGCGTACGCTAGCGTCGCGCTGAGCGGAGAGTCGCATACCTCACGGACCTTGACATTCGTCGACCTGAGGCATGTAACCCCTAATATACACTGCACACGACGCTGGACCCCGTGAATATAACGGGAACATCGATGAGAGGGCGAGATTCTCACCCGATGAGAACCGCGCGCAATATCCTTTTTCGCGCGGATATAGCCCCTATAGCTCAGTGTGAGCGAAGACGTGGGCAGTTGCCCGGCGCGAGGAAGATGGCCATAAGCCAGCCATGGGCTACACAGATGCATGCGACGGCCCCATGGATCGCGTGCAGTACGTGCGCATAGCGCAACCGGAATCGCGCAGCTTGATACGAGCGATAATGACGTCAGTCAAGGACGCGGACAGATCCAGTAGGACGACGTACCATGACTTAGAGCTGAGGGTCGTAAGATACGCCAGAACGCTGGCAACACGCGCGACCCGGCGCCGCAGATGCGGTGACAGCCCATTCAAACCGCCTATGAGCAGCTTGCGGCGATGGGCAAGTTCAGGCCCGACGCCGACTGTTGTTGCCGAATCGAGCACAACTAATATTCCTGTCTTAGCTATTCAGCCAGCCAGCCAGCCAGCCATCAGGATGCGCGTGACAGACGACGCACCTTAGAGGTCGCAAGACCCATATAAAGATCTGCTGCTGACGCCCTAATCGAGGCGAGATGCAGCAAGAGATGGTCGGGAAGGCGGCGATATGAGCGGAAAAGGCACATAGCGCCGCGCAGGCAGGGTAAAGAACGCCAAATATACTGGCGTGGGCCGAAGAGAGAACGCTGAGAGGGCAGGAGTGGAGTAACTCCTGACACCCCAGCGGACGCGGCTGAAATAGCTGCGAGACGTACGATTTCGAATCGATTTCGTCAGATAAGTCCTCGTCCTAAGACATGGCCACGTACCGTAGAACGGATGCCTATCAGTCGTATCCGGGCTCAAAAAGATGGTCGACGTCGGTCGAGACGATGGGTCTCGCGACTCGTGACTGAGGCTGCCCGAAGCCACAGAGCTAAGAGGGCAATAATACGTCAGTGACAGCGCACGGGTGATCGCACAGCGAACCCGATATAATTCTCCCACGCACAGGTGGTAACGACCAGACCTGGCAGCGTAGAGAGAGAATCTCCCACTGGGAGAACGTGACGCTTTGGCGCACACTCTGCGACAACGGGAAGCCGTAAATGCGGAGAAGAGAGGACCTACCTCCGGACCTGTCCTCCTAATATCCTTCCATAGGCCATCGTGGTCACGCATGATATGCCGTGCGAGGGGGAGTTGATGGGAGGAGCACGCAGCCATGGGCGCAAAGGTCGAAAGGCAAACCCACACTGATAGGGCAAGCCAACGACATAAGCGACACCACTGTGACAGCTCAAATAAGTCGGAGATAACATACCATTTCTTCCACCGCAAATCCCAAAAAGCTCTCCACATGCGCAGTGGGGAAACGGGAGAAGCATCTGACAAGATGCGTGACACGAGCCTGACGAGGCACCTCATAGAGGTAATGTGTCTGCGGCAAGAATGGAGGAATAAGTGAAAATGGTCCTAAATAATAAGTCCATTACGCAGTGCGAAGGGAAGCGAGGTGCTATTATAGCATAATAGGGCACAGTCCCGAGACAGAGCCAAAGGCGAGCTCTTGAGCGAGCCTCGGCGAGCTTCCCGAGCCAAAGGCTAACACGCTGAAAACGGAAGTGTAAGAGCGCAAACAATTCGCAAAAACGGTAGAGAAGGAACACACAAATCAATGGTAGCTTTTTCCTTCTACCAGAAGGTTTTTTGATGCACCCATCGCGTTCCTTCCGCCATCCAAAGATATTATTCACCCGAGACCTACCCTCTGTTTGAGGGGGAGTGTTGGGATTCAGCCCGGAACGGACGCAGTCCGGCAAACCGAGGCTAGACCGACATATTATATAATCGTAATATTACCGTAGCTAAACGGTTATCTAAGGAATAATATCTCGGGAAGAGGAGCATACGCTCTCCTCTGGACCTCCACACTCACACATTGTTCACCTATCTGGCTGCCCGCTGCCATAAATCTCTATACTAACCCAAACCTGTTGGCACCTAGCCTAGTCAGGAAAGTGGTCATGCAGCAGGTACACCAATTGAATGACCTCAGGCCCCTCATTCTCATCCACCCTAATTGTGGTGATTGTTCCGGAGTTCCAAATTAGTCCTAGATCCACTGCCTGGATTCAATATGCAGCTGCCACTGGCTGGTTTGTTCCTGAAGCCCGAGGGGTGTGAACTCGCAGTAGGAGTCAAGTGTCTCAATGGGCCTGGATTTGCGTAGAACCTGACCGGATGACCCTCCAGTGATGCAATCCCCTATGCTTTCGGGCAGCAGACTGCGAACTGCACACTTAGTTGCTCCGTTCTCGCGGCAGATTATCTGTCACGGCGCACACTGGGGTCCTTTCACGTTATATCTCCTGAGCGTTCACAACACAACTACCCCTTTGAGGGGGAACTGCTTGTTCGAATGCCAACTCGAATAGTATCTCTAACAGTTCCCCGATTACTAGGATTATCGATGTCGGTTGATCAATTAGCCACTCGTCTCATTCTCGGCACCAGATAAGTGCGTCAGATAAGATTTGGTGCTGCACAACTATATTCCGGTTCACGTTGATTTGAAAGTAAACGACAGTTGCCTCAAGGAATCGTGTGTTCCCATTAAATGAAAACATACAAGTTTCGTGTTGGCGTGGGCGATATCAAGTCACTGATAATCGATAATCACTTGTGCCAAGACTTGTGCAGTCGCGAAAACGTATAACGAGCCCCCTTTCTTCGAACCCTAGTTACTCGCGGCGCCACTCATGAACCAAAGCCCTGATACCGTAATAGATGGAGCCAATGGAACAAATGTAGAGGTAAGTTGTGACGTGCTGCCGTTGAAAGTGTTCCTACTATCCCGGCAATTGACTTACCCATAGCCGGAATTCACCCACAATGGATGCGGACTTTGCGGGCTCACCAAAATTGGTATCACACGGTCTCATCTGGCCAGTCATCCCTCCAATCCAATCCGAGTCGGCAGCGAAAACATGGCTTTACAGTAGTATATTCTTCTGTGATCCCGGTACTTCCCGGTACTTCGGGTTCAATTCTCACTGTAAGTGTAAGTTACATGTTCATTGAGGCCGACTCTACTGCCGACTCGGAAATTGAACGGAGATGGACCTCCCTAAACTGTGCACTGGCAACTATTTGCAACTTGACTAACATGAGGCATGCTGGTAATCATTCACCCGGAAGTACGCATGGCAGCTACAAAAACTCTGACTTTGGGGCTTCTGTTCCCTCCAAGTTTCCTCAGCCGTTTTCCCTGTCTCAGACAGGTAAAACTCTTTCCCCCTTTCAACCATAATGGTGTCTCCAGACCATTCTATGACGCCCTCTCCGACACCGACAATCTCGGACCATAATATGTCCTTCGAGGCCAAGATCAAGCACGAAGTGCTCGATTCGACGTTCTCTGCTAGGTCTGAGTCGCCCCTCCAGCCTCCAGAACCTAGGGTCATCACGTGGGACGGTCCTAACGACCCACACAACCCTCAGAATTGGTCGTACGGCTACAGATGGTTCATGACTCTCATCTGCGGTGTACTCACTCTCAATGTGTGCGTCTCTTTCTTCCCGCTACCCATTGTTCTGGTATACTCATCCGTTGGATATGCAGTACATTTGCATCCTCTGCACCCTCTAGCTCAACTATTACCATAGCTAAGGAGTTCGGCAGTTCAGAGGAGGTCTCGTACCTCATCACCTCCATGTTCCTAGTTGGCTGTGTATTCGGCCCTATATTCTGGGGCCCAGGGTCTGAGCTGATCGGGCGGCGCCCCATCTTCGTGGTCACGCTTTCATTCTACACTCTATCTCATCTCGGCCAAGCTCTGGCGCAAAATATGGAAACGGTCATCATCACGCGGTTTTTCGCCGGATTCTTTGCCTGTGCGCCACTGACGAACATCGGCGGCATTATTGCCGACATCTGGGACCCGAGCACTCGAGGCATCGCGATGAGCGTGTTCGCCATGAATGTATTCTTGGGATCAGTACTCGGACCAGTTGTTGGTAGCTAGTAAGTCATGATGAGGGTACATTATGCGCAATTGCCTGATGATTTCTGTAGCGTCACTGTTAGCCACCTTGGGTGGCGCTGGGTATTCTGGGTCATGATGATCTTTGCGGGTTTCTGCACCCTCGTTGGCATTGCGTTCCTTCCGGAAACGTATGAACCCGTTCTTCTTGCTCAAAAGGTACGACATCTTCTCGTTTTCTACGTAAAATATTGAAGTTAGTCAGGCGAAGCGTCTGCGCGCCCTCAATCCCGAGAAGATAAAGGATATATATGCGGAGAGCGAGAAAATCGAATGGACCACAAGTGAATTGCTGAACCGTACTGTTCTGCGCCCATTTAAGATGCTCCTTGTTGAGCCAATCCTCCTTCTGGTCACGGTTTACCTTTCGGTCGTTTATGGTATTATCTATGCCAGTGAGTTGATGGTCCTCAGCGATACCCGGTGACGCCCTAATTGGTGCTGTTTGTAGCGTTCGAGGCGTTCCCTGTGATCTTCGTTCACATCCGACACTTCACCACCCCGCATGATGGCCTTATGTTCATTGGTATTGGCATTGGATCAGTGACCGCCACGCTCATCAACATCTGGTTCCTTCGCCCATACCCGCAACTCATGAAGGAGTGGCGTGGCTTCCCGCCTCCGGAAAAGCGTCTGCACTCAGCAATGGTCGGCACGCCCCTGATAGCATTTTCCATTTTCTGGCTCGGGTGGACCGGTAACTACGAGAGTGTACCGTGGTACGTTCCGGCGCTGAGTACTATCCCCCTGGGGACTGGCATGGTACTTGTTTTCATGTCGTTCCTCGTACGTTCAGTTCAACTTCCGTATCGGAATGCAATGCTAACGGCGTTTGGACGATCAGAGTTACCTTGTCGACACTTACCGAATGTATTCCGCATCCGCGCTCGCAGCCAACACAATGGTTCGCTCTGCGGTCGGAGCGGCGTTCCCGCTGTTTACGACGCAGATGTTTGAAGGGATGGGAGTGAACTGGGCATCGACTCTCATTGGCGGTATTTCCTTATTATTATTACCAATGCCGTTCCTGTTTTACAAGTATGGCCCACGGATACGTGCCAGAAGCAAATTTTCTCCCTCCAGAGTATGTTTCCCACATGATGCCCGCTCTATTCGCCATGCTGACCTTGCCCCTACCACAGGACCTCGAGATCGCAAAAGAGATCGAGGCGGAACGCAAGGTCATAGAAGAAAATGGCAAAGTATAGAATGAGACATTGTTTCGCATGGTCATTTGTATATCTACGCACAAAGCATACCCCATTCGCATGTAGCTATTACGTCATAGACAGTTACGACAGTAATAATATTTATGTTGACATCGACTCGAAAGTAAAGTCACGGCTAGCCTGCCCCCTATTGATTTTTGAGTGATCCTGATATTGAACTGAGGAAGGCAGATGGTAATGCAGCTGTGCATGCAAGATGTCAGGAACTGCGTTGCCTCTAGGACCTAACGGGCCCACAATGTTTAAATTGTAATGCGAGAGCCGAGGCGTATCGCTTTAACCTCCATATTAACGATGAGGCTCGCAAATAGAGTCGCAATGGTCGTTGTTGAGATCTGAGACGCCACTGGCACCCAAGCTGGCACCCCAACTTGGATTGCTACTTATTCAAGTTTTCGGACCAGTATTTGATACATAAAAAAACATTCAAGTTGTGCAACATGCCAACAAAAGCTGCTACAAAGAAAACACCTCCGTATGGAGCGCAATTCCACCCACGCGCTTTGCGTGCGAAGGTGTCAGTCTTGCGACGGCGTTTGCAGATTCACGTGTCAGGCTCTCCGGCCCGCTCGCACATACTCCCACGCCACCCCGGGTTGCCCTTTGAACCGAGCCTCCGCTCTCGCCCTCTACATCACCGTCTGCCAGGGGTGGGGAAAGCACATGTGCAAGAAGTCGGTGCACATCTGGTCGTACGAGTGTAGTGATAGAGTTCGGAATCGGTGGGACCGCCTCCGGGTCGCACAGGCAAGTCACGAAGATGGAGATGTGGAGATCGAGCGACGAATCGGCTGCCGCGTTTGCAATGTCCATAAGCATGGGCGCGAACCAATTAATACAGCCTGAGGATATGAATATGGATACCCAAGTAACAACCGACGTGATGAAGGTTCCGCTTACCAAAGGAACGGATCGCCCAGGCGAATTCGACGCGCCGGGTGCGCTCGCCTCGCGCTCGCTGGTGCCGCACGATCCTCCCGACTAGGTCATCCAGCAGCCCGAGAGTGAACGTCACCCCCGCACCGCCAGCGATGAGGAGCACGCTTTCATATTCACCCAGATCCAGGTTGCACCCGCCGTATGGGCCATCGATCATCACCTGCACAGGCACGGGCACGGCGTCTACCTTTTCGCTATTCTCACGGGCGATGCGCTTTTGTTCCGTGGAGGCGTAAAGGTCGAGCGCGCGAGTCCAGTCCCCCATGACATGGGCGCCGAGCACGATGGAGCGACTGGCGAGGCATGAGGTAGAAGCGGGCGCGTTGGCAATGGTGAGTGGATGCGATTCGAATACACGCCCTTCAAAGAAAATGCGGAGCTGGATATGTTGACCCGCTTCCCAGCCACCATCACAGTCGTATATGTTAATCTGCGAACGCGTCATTGAACGGAATCCCTGGGGGAAGGAGATACGGAAACACACAATAGTCATATTTCCCACCGACGTTAGAGTGGCATCCTTGATGCGGTAGCGGAACAGCCGCAGAAGTAGATCGAGGGCGTAAAAGGCCAGTGCCGGGTAAATCCAAGGCCGAGCGTAGATCGTGTGGTAGCAAATAGTGACAAAGAACGAGACGTATGTCAGGACACTAGATATGTCTCTATCCATCAGTTCGTCTGAGACACACGTAACACGGATACACGTACTGAACATAAAAGAATATCTGGCGGAGGTAGATTCGGACTGGTCTGAGAGAGGAAAGAACAATGATACAGAGAAGTGCGAAAGCGGCAACGCCAGAGGTCTCTTTTTGCGGACCTAAGACAGGTAGATTATATTGGACGTGATTTCGAATCCAGAGGGAACCATGGATGATGGCGCCAAGGAACATCCCACGGCCAGACCAGCGATGAACATAGTTGAGTTTCTCATATCCATGGCCTGGTCCCAGGAGGAGAGAAAGTATGGAGTTCTTCGTTGCAAAGAGGAAGACGATCGGGAGTTGGGCGAGAGCCATGAAGCCTACGGGAGTGAGCATAGCAAAAGGAGAATGTAAACCGGAAAACCTACCTGCACGATTTGGATTGTCGATGAGAGGCGCGTTTGTCACAATGCAGACGATGACGACAATGAAGTAGATCACTACGACGAGAACTAGTCGTAGTGGTGAGATAGACGAGGCGAAGAGATTGGAGCTCTGGCGACGTACTCTGCCCTAGGTTAAGCCCGACACCGAGGGGTGACAACAGCAGGACAGAGCGGAATATACTCAGATAGCCGAGCGCCTTGCTGTGCTTCGGGGACGGGGCCACCTCCCTCTGTGGGGCTGTGGGGGTGGGCGCGTAGGCACGGCCCTCCCACACACCAAAGAGCTCGACGAAAGCCCGTCGCGCGCGGAAAGTACGGTAGAGTGAGGGAAGCGATAGAATTATTGCGAGGCCTAAGCACCCCGCCCAGGTCTCTGTGAACCGGTGCTGCCATTTGGGGTCTTCCACATAGGAGCTGCGCGGAGGACTCTGTTTAGGATTCTGCTGCACAGGCAAGGCTAAACCAACATACTTGTACACTTGAAACTGTGATGGAATGGATGGGGGTGTGCCAAAGCCTGAAGACATTTCTCTCTAAACTCAATAGAGCTTCTGCTTCAGAGATTCAGTCCAAGCTTCAGTAAGTGACTTCAGTCTTGACTGACTTCAATTGCTGACCGCTCTGGAATATCTTTATTTGTTCCAAATAAATAATGGTGAAAAAACTTTTTCACATTGTTTCCATTTATCATTTCAAATTACGGTTCACGGGTCTACTACGGTCCATGGGAATAGTGCTGTCCGGATCATAAAGTAGGGAGGCAGAGACGATTCACAAGACGATCAAGAGACCCTCGACGGCGGGCGAAGGACCAAGTCGATGCCTAGCGAGATGACAAGAAGGGTAGCCACTACCGACGACAAAAGAGTCGACAGAGCACACTTGACGCCCTTCTTATCCTTCTTGGGCCGATTGTTACCCGAATTTGAACACAACAGTAGACGTTGCGACGACGATCGTGCCCTTAAAGCACCGTGTAAGGACACGAAACAAGAGAGAGATGATGCAAGACACACACGTCAGAAACGAGCACTTGTACTTGGGGCAGAGGAGGCGGAGGACTTGGACCGATTTGATATATATAGGTTGTCGTGGTGGTGATAGGGATGGTCTGGACGAGAACGGCTGGGGTATAAGCGATGACAGGTTGCTGAATCATCCAAGCTCCAGACATGATAGTTATTTGTTTGAGAGGCGCGGCGAGTCGGTGGTAGCACTGAGTGTGTGTCAGGGAGGTGAGGTGGTCTGGACTTTATATGATCATGGTCAAGTTATAGGATGTGGCACCAACCAACGTCGACGAGCAAAGGCGGTGGATCTACAGCGTATGTACTACAAGCGCAGCTCGTGGGCTCAGGCCCTCACCCGTTCAATGTGGATGTTCCAAATGGGGGCTGTACCTCCCGAAAAGGGTCTCTCCTACGCCGAGGCCAATTACAATGGAAAAGATGAAACTGAGCTGAAACGTCCTGAGACGTCGAAGAGTAAAGTCGGTCAATCTCATATCATTTTTTGTACGACGCAGGAGATGCCTCACATGATAGCAAGCATGAAAAGGAAGCCGATGGAAGCGACGGCCATTCGCATGATACCACGTGGGACGTCGTATGAAAGAATAAAGGGAGGAACTCGGCGTCTAAAGGTGTCGTACGATGGCTGTGAACTCTTAGACGACGGCTTGTCAGACGTCGCCACACTAGACGTATTGAGATTGTCTGCGAGCACGATCTGGGCACTGTACAAGCTGTACATAAGTACTGCATGGGAAGAGACGAAAGTCCGAACCGTGTGCGCCAGTGCCCCTCCATGACGGCTCGCATCGCCGATAACCACCGCTCGGCCACTGCAAGCATAAAAAGTCCAATACAAGTCCCAACCATTGCGCCCGCAGTTCTTGGTGCCCAACCAAGGAACCACAAATTATCGCCCGGAGTGAAGTGGAGGTACATAACCATGTTGCCCATTGACATCGACATACCCTGATCCATGTTCATGTCCATGCCATTATCGTGGGCGAGAGTACAAGTAAACGAAAATGTGACGATAAGGGATAGCAGTGCGAGGGAATACATGGTGAGCGTCTGCTCCAACGGGGGGGGGCGAACGACGCGAGGAGCGCGGGCCCCGAGTAATTGACAAGCAAACACAAACATTGCGACGGACAGGTTGTCGTCGCAATGTTTGTGGTTGTTTGTCTCGACAGCGATTTGGTGTCAAGTCAAGTGTCAAGTGCGGTGTTAACTTCGAACAAAATTGAACCCAGTTCATCATTCGCAATGTCAAGGAATACTCACAGAGACATAGAATACTTGAAGAAACTAGACCCTAGAGCACTTGAGCTGCGGAGACCTTGGCAGAGACACACCTCGTTTCCCAAGTCGTTTCCCGGCTCGTTTATCCTTACGTAACCTAAGGCACCCGGCCTTCACGCCCCTATCACGTTGACCAAGAAACGAAATGCAACAGTGCACAACCGACGGCTAAGAAGGAGAGCAGGTTCCGGCTTCGTGAGACTACGCTCTCGCGTTCTCCCGCTCTATCCTTCGGTAAAGGCCAAGAAGACGGAAGCTCATCGTCGTGTGACGAATAACAGCAAGAATAACAGGCTAGTCAAGCCCGAAGACGCACACCGTCAGAGCCAGAGCGATTCGAGATGCCGAGAGGAAGCAAGAGAAGACTGCGCTATAAAAAATGAACTGTCAGGGTGTCGCTAATGCTTTGATGGATGGATCAGCGAGCCTAGGAAGGGGACCAAGAACGGGACAGATAAGCTTGCAGATAGGACTGATCACTGACGAACGTCGCCGACAACACATCAAACATAAACTGTTCCCTTGGGGAAACGTAGTAAGGTGGGAGAGGACAGTAGTAAAGGAGGAGTACACGCAAGAGTATACGACTTGGGTTTTGGGCAGTCAGTCACACTCGGAAGTTGGAGCGGCGGCGAAGAAAACTGGAAGGGCAGTTGCGCCATTTTTGCGTTACAAATGAGGCAGTTATGTGATTGGCCCGGGGTTTGCCGCGTAGCCACTATGCGGAAAATTACGTTACACTGTACAGAGCATTACTGTAGTACATAATAAATAGTATTTTGTTCATAGCTGCGTAGATGCATGCAGCAACACCTTTCGCACTGGGAGAATTCTACTTTCAAGCGTGGCTACCGTGATATTCCGACGTTTGTGCAGGCACGAAACTATCGCGGGGATAGAGGTGCCCGTGCATAGGCTCGGTCCATGCTCGGTTCACCAGTGAGTGCATGAGACTAGCACCGAGAAGGAAAAACAAAAAGACCCAGCCGGTCCACGCAATCGCCACGAGTGCGGTAAGGAGTCGGCATGGCGAATACTGATGGCACCACCCTAAATCTCCCCACATCGACTAGATCCTTCGGCGTCAGCGTATGTGTAAGAGACACGGAAAAGAAAGGTCGCACGGTGGCAATTCCAGTGCCAACGAGCCACATGACGAAAAGAACGAAGAGCGCAATGCTTTCCGCGGCGAAGGTATGAACAATCAAACGGTCTCGCCGTGTGTAGATCGCGTGGATTCTGACGTGGGCGTTGGGGTCAGACCCAATAGGAAATTGTAGACTCGGAAAGCTCACGCAAACATTGACCAAAGCGTGACGAGGATACTCGTCGCTAGGAGTTCGGCAACAACGAGATCGTAGAAGCGATATCCGCCATTAAGAGGATCATCAGGGGAGAGATTCTCCGTATAGTGTATTCTTGCAGCTGTGAGGCCGAGCAAGACCACGGAGAAAACCCACTATACGAATCGTGCGTTATCAGCTACTGAACCATTGGCGGCCTTTCTAGAGGCGGCCCAGCAATAACTCACCAAGATACAGTAGAGGGAGAAGCGGACTCGGGAAAGAAATGCCATGTAGGATGTAAGTCAAGAGTATCGAAGAGAACTGATAGAGGTGGAGAGCCCCACGACCCCACTGTGGGAGGGTTATATACCGTACTTGTAGAAGATGACATGGCAACAACTCGTGCACCGTCTTCCTCGCAATTGGCGTGGGCAAGTGAGTCCGCAAGGCAGTCACGTGGACTGACGACAGCGTCACGAGGCGTCCTGGTGTCTTCCTCGCATCCAACTCGCGATGATCCCAGCAGCACAGGCTCCTTTCCATCTACAACATGCCTCGGTCTTATCTGCCTCATGTACGTTGCATTTAATTTTTTTTGCACTGCTTGCGTACATGCCCATGTCAACGTGCACAATTTTAGCCCAAAAGGCAGAGGGCATAACTCAAGTACCGACACACCATTTCCGTGCCAAGAGCATAGGGGTCTACACCGCCTTCAAGATCGCCTTGATGGAGACCACGTACTAGTTTGCGTGTAGGTTCCGGGTACGTCGCGTTTGTCGTATTTGCGCAGGAGCATGTCACCTCAGGTCCTGATCAAACACGACTTTGGAGCGGTCCTGTGAGGGGTCATTTGCGAAGCACTTTCTCCCTACTATGTAGCTTCGGTCCACATCTTTCGCCGTGCGGCGACAGAGCGCTGGCCAAGAACCCTACTTTTTGAAGAATGGAACGATAGTTTCCTATTTTTCCAGATCGCCACGCAATAACTCTAGTTTGGGAGATGCTTCTCATACTGTAGTGCATGCAGTCCTAATACACAGCAACTCCATGGGTTTTCCCTTCTCGGAACGGTTGATTGGATTTTCGAAGCCGACAGTGCTAAGTTGGGCTGTACTTTAAAATGAATAGCCCTCGCCCATAATTTGAAACCTTCTCTCATTCCATTTTGCGAAAATCCATCTCGAAAAACGGAAAGCCAGCATTTTTCCGGCATCCACCTCGACGTTTATCCGCGCGACGACCCTCATAAAATTCAAACGAACGTGGACAGCGGAATGCCGTTATTACGTACCCTCGAGCAGCTAGAATAGCTTAACCGTAGCGCCTGATGATCATATAGGGTCCCCATCTTCTTGTTACCCAACATCCGAACATTTTCCGTGCCACCACCCGACCAACTCCTGGGTGATCGATGCTTCTGATTCCCATGTATGTCCACTAATTCATTTAAATTTCACAGCCAAGTACAGCCACGCTCACCCTCGTCAATCCAGAGATCGATATCGCCCTCTGCCCATGTCTCTATGGCGCGAAGGGATCTACCTCGTGCGGACCGGGCTTTGAGACAACCACGAGAAGACATCAGTACGTTGCCCCTTCGTGAGAGACCCCTGGCGAGCGCTGTATCTGGTCTGATGTTGCCCCTGTCTCAAAAAGAGGGCACGAGATAATTGTAAGATAAAGTCGGCCCGTTGGACATGTCACTGGTGTGTACGAATGGTGAGGATACACGAACGGTAGGAGATATATCTTTACGACTTCTGAGCACTTCCATCTCACCATGTCCGACAGGTCTCCACGCCAATCGCCAGGGCATGAATTAAACAATAATGGTTGTCGCTGGCAATTACCCGCTCTTCGTGGCTTGTCGACTGGTCAAACTTTGAAATATTTCGAAATGAATGTTGGCTTTGCTGGCAAGCGCGCGTCCATTTCTCGGGTTCTTCAGGATCAAAGGGTTATCACCGAAAATCAGCGTGCTACGGGTTTCTTCGTAGTGGTGTGTAACAACCTACGGGAATACGCCGGCGACGAAGAGTGCTTTGCGCGACGGGCGGAGGAACGTTTTTGCAAGTCCCTGCGGATACGTTTCGGTCCATTGCAGTACACAGGTCATTGGCGGTGCACTACAGCATTCGATTAACAACTCATGTCTTCGTAGCCGAATACTGCTGGTGTTTCCGACCTGAGATACGAGCATTTCTGGAATCACTGGCGAAACGCCGTGGTGGTGAGATCAGATAGCGTACTACACCCCGCTTTCTTTCCTTCTGACGTTCAAGCCAGCCTTACCTCACCAAAGACGACGCAGAATTCGTTTGGACAGTGACGTGGCTTGGTCCTCCAAGGTTCACTTTTGATTCCAACACATAACTTGTTTGTGCATCTTACTTCTGGAACATTCGTTCTAAGTTAGCCCTCAACGGTTCAGCTTGCCAGTGCATTTCTTTTTTTCGTTCTACCATTTTTCCAAACATACTCCACCTCTTTTCCATATTTTTAGCCAGACAACGCTGACAGAATGTTTTGGTAGTACTGTACTAGGTTTCGCAGTAATAAGTCTCGAACTCGAATTCGATTTGTGTCTGGGCACGGCTTACGTTATGGCTTATTTATTATAGGCCTTATTTCGGTTTTACGCGCAATTCCCACTGAATTTTATTCTTCTGATTATTGTCCCCTGCTTTGCTACTAGTGTGGTCGTACCTATGCAAAAATCGACTTTTTATTTTCTGTAGCTTCAACAACACATCATAGCTACTCCATATTGTACATACCAATAGAAGAATAGGTATACTGTTCAATGGTGATTTTTACTTATTTTTTTTTTGGGCTCCTAGGGAGCACGACCGACTTCACCCCCCGATGCAAATTTGATCACGCACTGGCCCTCCAAGGTGAGATTACCCTCTACAACTCTATCGCATGCACGATATCACCCCAAATTTATCATGGGTGTTCTCATTGGTCTATTCTAGCACACTATTCCAACAGATCTGCGTGACATTTATCAAGATCGTTGGGATCTGGTGGTCTGGGCGGTTACTTTTTACGACTCCCCTCTCTTCCTTGTCGCACTGTTGTCGAAATTCTCAATATATTTTAATTTTTTGTTATGATCTCATATCTACAGATCCTACTGTACCTACTGTATTTTTTTTTTGGGCAGAAAAGACCACGGGAAGAGGGTGATCTCGGGCTGTTTTTAAAATTTGTATCCTCGTGACCATTTGCATCCACCTGACACCACTAGTATACAGTATTGTTCTTGGTCTACTCGTCAATACATCAGGTTCCATGGACGTGGTCTTTATCCTGAGGTTCCAGTGTTTGGAGTGGGAAGGAGCGGCGTAAGAACGCTTTGAAGACCTTTGTATCTCTTATTCTTATGCAAGGTTCTATCGAGGGTTTACGGCTAAGTACTGTACGGCCCTCGGACCGTCGCAACTTGAGAGCCGTTCTTACTGTCATCTTGCAGGCCATTTACTTCGTCTACTGGCGCAGGACGGACGTAGGTCCGGGCTGGTTCTGGACCAGTCCTCTTGGGAATATCCTCCAGGTTCCTGCCAGCATGCTTGCCTTGTGTCGTTTCGTGCGCCTTGTGGTGTACTTGTCCTCTCCTTCGCAGCGCCACATGGACCCCCTAATTTTGAGCCGTGATCGGTTTCAGCGACGTTCGGACGCAATGCTCATCAACTGTAGGTCGTTCGGTGCGTCTGCCGGTTGGGATCTCGCGAAGTGTCTGGGAAAAGGGGGAGCGTAGTTCGCGTAATGTCGTGTTCTTTCAGCGAAAAGGAACGATCGATTCGACGGCTTCCTGGGGCTCTACCCTGTCCGCGCCTCTTGAGATCTGGTCTTCCCACTGATGGTGAAATTTAGGGCTACTAGTGAGTACGGCATGAACTTCTCGAACCACACAGTAACAATTTCTCTACGTACATATGAGCATCACTTCGCGGCGCCGGAATGTTACTATCAAAGACTCCCGTAAAAATATAACATCGGAAAGATTGGTGCAAACCATGACCCTGGTTAAGTTAACTCCGAGTCCGAGTCGATTCAAGTTGCCTCCTGGGGACTATTCTGATGGAATTGCAACGTTGAATTTCTCAATATCATGCGACTTTTTGCAGATTCTCGTTCTTGTTCTGCCTTGACCCAACCCCGTTGTGTGGCCACTTCAAGTTGTGCGCACTGGCTGAAGAATTGGAGTTGTTGATGACGTAATTTAAACCCTAAGTTCTAAGTACCTTATCCTGAGCGTCGTCCAATTGAACCACTGGGACTCAACAGCGCAACAACTCGAGTCTGCGACCGATTTGTTCCGAATTCAAGTTCGTCACCTGTATCATCGATGGCACAGAGTTTCCTATCAAGAAAATCGCTGACGTTTTTGGGAAGGGATCCATTCTCAGGCTTCCACCCCCGCCTGCCTGTGGATTTCTTGGTGGATCTCGTGCGGGCAGAACCAAAACGGGGGTGCCAACCGATGGGAAATTGGCTATGCTCCACCACGTCAAATTGAGTTTGAGTTGGCAAGCCAATGAAGTCACCTCGATAGGCACTTTAAACCTTGCTGGCCGTACTTGAGACGAAAGAGACCCGACGGGTGGCTGAACGTTCACCAACATCCAAGTTTGTAGCCATCTTGATAACCATAGCTTGTTTTCAGCAGCGAGCCTACCTGAAGCCTCGGCCGCTGTTCCCTCCCTCCTGGAAGGATTTCTGTTTACAACACGGACTCGATGAGCTACGTTGACACAGCACGTCTGGTTACAGCTTCAATGATACACGACTCGCCACCCTGAGCATCGCAAGATACTGAGAAGTTATCAAAACCTGAAAGAGAAATGACTAGTAATAGGTCTTAGTAAGCTGGTCCGATGCCGTGGAATTTTGTACGCGTTTGAATTCCTTTTTTTTTTTTTTTTGTTTCCCTGCAATTGACGCATACTGCTGTTATTCCTGGTTGTTCTTCAGAGTACTACATTGGCGGCCCAGTGTCCCCGACCAATAGATGGTCGTTGGTGGCACTTTCACCAAACGGTTGAATATTCTGAATGTGGGCATTGTTGTTCTCTGATAGTTCGTTGTTCTGCGGAGTAGTACTTGGGCACAATTTGATTTGATCTCGTCTGTCTGCTTCGCGATCCCTAGGAGCGAGAGATCGCACGCCGATTAAGTCTTCGTGACCCCTTGCGTGACTCGGACCACCTGGCCTGACCATTACAACGAGAGGTGCGACCCATATTTTTTTTTCTTCCTGTTTTCCCCATCGGTGTATAAAGGGCTCATATTCGTAGAGCACTTTCGACCTGGGTTGATCCTAACCGCTTGCTTAACCGTGAACGCGTGAACAGCCGCGGAACGAGGTGGCAGATTAGATAAACACACCGACTGCAGTGCGATCCCTGAGACCCCGGCCTCAACTGCAAGCGACCTCGGACGTGGATGCTTCGGCGAATTCAGCCCTGATGCACTTACCGCTCACGCTCATCCATCGTCAACGAAACCCGCGGTTTATCGGTGCAATACCCTCCATTGTTCAGGTGTTGTGAAACATACACTCGAAGGACCCCCGGGCCCTTCCATAAAATTAACGTGTTACCAAGCCAACCTCACTCACCCACTCGCAAAGGTGTGATCAGAACGATCTTCCGAAAAGTCAAACTTGTCTTCTTCGTCTCCTTAGAAGTCACTCCTCCGGCTCTTCTTGCATTTTCGTCTGTTCCTATCATGCCCGTAGTTTCGGCCGATAATCCGCGCATTGCTGACGGACTGTTTGTCTACACGTGATTTGCTGCAGGTGGTCTGGCGGAATAGCGGAATTATTCCAGAGCTGCCATGTCATAAGCCACAAGCCAGAACCTTGCATGGAGCGCTGGTGTTGATCCCGTCGACGTAGTAGTACTACTAGTAAGATCCTCGGGTACAGATCAAGTACAGGTCTGCACGCGGTTCTCCTCAAATTAGTCTAGAAATCAGAGTTAGCATGCGGATGTGCGGCGACACCTCGATGTCAGAGCAAAGTTACAAGAATAGTTGTCCTGCTCGGTTATGGAAGTGTAGTGCCGAAGAGGTGCTGTGTCGTCTCTATGTGAATTTCTCCGAATTACCGGCTCTTTCGGTTTTATCAGGCAGCTCTATTCCTCAATAGGTCGAGAAGAGAGCAACTCGTCGTATGGTCATTGGCATATTATTTGTCTACAAGCTCACGTACGAGCTAATGGTGCCACGTATTATGATACTAGGAAAATATGGATATGTGTGCCCATTTTGACGGACTAAACCCTAAGACCAGGGTGAGATACGCAACGAGCGCCGGCACCCGGTTCCGACTCTATGTTGCCTTTGTGTAATACACAAAGTACCTGAGTCTCTTCTAAACTTTTGGGGTAAGCACAAGCATACAGGACGATAATTAAAATGCCAAGCGGAAAGTGTTTAACACGCGACGATCCTCGGCCGACCTTGGTGCGTAGGGTCGCGTGGTGGTGGGCGATCCCGGCATACCTGCTGGTATCGGTGGTGTATGACCAACCACGGAGGAAAGACGTGGAAGATTTCCCGAAAGAGGAGACTGTGGACGCGTGGCAACGGTCTGAGTGCCACACATATACGCTTGGGCTGGAACCATCATTGCAGAGGATGACGAAGAGCCTGGACGGCCGGAGAGCGACTGTCGGTGGCTCGGGTATATGTCATCATCTTCATCGGGTTCGCATGGGAAAGTATCAGCCCGCTTGTAGGAGCCTTTGCTGGAAACGTAAATGCCGTGGGGGACACGAATATTGCGCAGCTGTTCGATATCGTCGATCGTCTGCAGCCGTGTGTAATCATTCCCCTGGTAACAGAAAATAGAGTGGGTGTGAGGGAATGTGACGACGTGCAGATCTACCATACCGAGAAATAGGCAACGATGTGCCATTTTCGTGGTGTGCTGGCACCAGGCAGGTACACTTGCGTCGAGAACGTTTGTTTTGTAAGGCCATTTGGCTTCGATGGTCGATCTTGGCGCCGATTGGTGAGTGGAGGGACCGAAAGTGGGTCGAGAGTACGTCGCGCCCTTCAGATGTTCCAGGTAAGGCGGCTAGAACCAGAAGAGAAAACCAAAATAGACGTACCGCCTCGCAGCTTTTAGATCACGTTCTTCCTGTGTCGCTTCGAGTTTTTCCTCGTAAAATAGGTAATCTCCACGCATTCTGCTTTGAGACCTATTTTGAAGCTCAGACAACGGCGTAGAGCGCGTCATGGGTTGCCCTTACCATCGTCGGCCGTCTGTCCATCGCTCCAAGCCACCTTTGAACTCTGCCTCCTCCCACACAAAGACGTGCCCTGAGCAGAGTTGCTCCCGCTCTGTAGATGACAATCGTCTGGTAATCAATGGGAGAATCCCGAGCCTGACGGCTTCGAGAATGATGTGTGCGTCTCTCGCATCCCGAATGTCTGTCCATGGATGATGAGACGCAGGACTGGGAAAGATAGAAACGTACGGAGGGAATGATGAGTGGTGAAGTCGAAGTGCGATCGGGGGTGGTTACCCTGAGGTGTATAGGCCATGGTGCACAATAAAGTGAGGGAGGGAGGGTTAACTGTTGCGTTACAATGTGTCAATGTGAGGTTGTATATATACCACGCACATAAAATTAGTGGGATCGACTCTCTTGGGGCAACGCCGAATGTGATACCACGGAGGCACGGCAAGCCAAGCACGGCAACGTCAAACATGCTCTGGCTATCCATGAATTTTAGGCACGGATTGTTTGGATAGTTGTCACAAACTTACCTATCCAGGCCATCGTCCTCGCCGACCAGTCGGAATGACCTGGATTGCGATTTTCGCGTTGCGAAAAGAAGAGATTCGATTGGATCCGAGGTGGGGGTAAAGAGGAATGGGGCTAGATCGCCTGGCTCAGAGTTAACTATGGGCTGCTGTCGGAAATGGTTCTCCTCGGAGTCGGGATTACGGCACTAATAGAACATTGTCTGACCGGATTCCCCGACTGACTATTACGCACAAAATTCGATACGTCTCGCAAAGCCTGTGGGTCTTATCTCGCCACAGAGATTGAACTCTAAGTAGATGGGATCTCGTGGAGCACGACTCTACGGTGCAGTGCAACCTTGATACAAGATTCAATTAGAACGAAACGTTGTTAGTACCACCGCTGAACAATTGTCTATGGGACCACGTCGCACCCCAAGGAGACGTCGTGAGAAGTAACCCTGCAAATTAGCACGTCGTGACTCACCTAGTACACATCCTAGGTCAACGTCGAAATCGATATCCTGGGGCAACCGATTTCGGTACGAATTGGCTAAATGGCTCATGAAACATATAGACACAGGTAGACAGCGGGGAGTGACATTTTGGTGGACTGTGACGTTGTGGTTTCAAGATCAGGACCGACTCGTTCTTGTTCTTGTTCTTTCTTTTTGTTTCGTTAATGAGGCAACCTTGGAGACGACGACGGTGTGAACCGAATTATTACATAACACCACGTGGTGTACAACTACAACCACAACTGAGATCCTCGTTGCTGTGAAGCTTCGTTCCTGTGAAGTCCCGTCGTATCGGAGGTCAACGAAATCTCAATATTTCGGAAGTTTCCATGACATACTCCTCGCGAACCCCTCTGTGCCTGAGCTGATATTTAAACAAGATTTCCCGAGGACGTCCGTAGCTCGACCAACAGCACGCTTATTCAGTACTAGTACGGGCCGATGACGGCTCTGTTCGTCTAGTCGAGGCGTCCCTGCATGCTTTGCACATGCACACGATTTATTTTACAATAAAAAAGAAAAAGATACGTCATACGTGGTGGTGCGTCGTCCGCGAGTACTACAGTACTCCACTGCCAGCGGGCCAAGGATGCGATAGTCGCTCGATGGCAACCCGTCGGGAAATACTGGATTTAGGTCGCTGCTACAAGCGCGCGTGCAACGAGGTCGATGAACTCGCCGAGGAGAGAGCAAGAGCGGATGTCGGCCTCAGGCTGGGGAAGGGGGAGATCACAGAAGGCAAGAAACCCCGAAGAGTGGACGACGCCCCCAAGTCCGCTCTTTCGTTTATTGTGGCGTTCAATAGATGAGTACCGGTGGTTGGTGCCTAGGAGAAGATGATTGAGTGGAGGGCTAATATCTCACTGGGTCCGATCTTCGGTGCTTACGCGCTTACGGCATGGTCATGCATAGGGCGAATACAGTACCGGGAGCAAAGAGGTGTGTCTCCGTGTGAACGATTATGGTATTTTCGAGGAGTCAGTTGCTGCAATAATAACTTGAACTGGTGAATGTTAAACATTTCGCACAAGGCGTTTCGTTAATCCTTTTCGGATTGTTGGGGCTACGGTCCCGAAGGGGTTCATCCGCTAAAAAGCCAGTACGTGTGGCGGGAACATCATTCACATGAATGAATCGCCGTCGAATGACTCGAATCTGCTCAACTTTGACACTACTGTAACTGGCAGTATTGGTAACGTAAACACTTGGTATTTGTACAATGCGCAACGTCATCGAGTCATCCGCAGTGCTTCCAGGCTAATACAGTTCCTACGTTACATGCCCACTGAGACGTCGGCCGATCATCGCGACTTGTGATGCATGATGGTTCTGCTTTCCTGTTGTTGCGCCGACGAATACTAGTGGACGATTTTCCCAATCAAAATGGGGCAGGATGTCGGGATCCCCAAGTATATCTAATACCCCAACTGATGACAACTACAGACGTCCACACTCGACAATCACGAGGAAACCGCCTGCTGGAAGCATTCAGTCAATTTGGGGGTGTGCAAGTGATTGTAATAAATACAGGTCTGTCTCGTGATATTTTCAGTACTGTACATCGAGGTAACGTCCGTAGTGTGTTGTTGGTGTTGGTGTTGCGCGGATATCGTAGTTCAAGAAAAAGGAAAGAATAGAATATGTGACGTTCACAACGAGGTCGGCTCAGGTATGTCAGGTTTGAACCGGAGCCGAGCAAGAAGTACAGAGTCCCAGGGCTCTGACGAGTTCTTCACAAGCGAGACGTTGTTCGCAGTGACGGCGCCAACCATATCCTGCTGGACTGGGTCCCCGGAGGGTTCCATCGCTTGTTCGGCTGACGTGAGGGTGAATTCGCCCCATGGGCGTGCGACGTGGGCAGACGCAAACACATTGAAGTTGACCTGTACATAGTGGAGTCGATCCCCAATCAGCGCTCAGGCGGCGTGCTGTCAATTACGCCAGTAAGAGCTCACCTGGCCGTCTGGATGGCTGTGACTGACAAAAGATGCATAGTCAGGGGTATCCAATGCCCCAATAACTGTAGGAGCAATCGCATAAATAATCAAGCGAGCGCCACTATCTGAAACGCGGAGCGTACCGAGATAGATGTCCTCTCGCGTGAGATGCTGCTCCCTGCCATAGATCTTCATAATGTGATCAATGTTGGATTGGAACCACTTCTTCGGCACGTCGACGTTTGTGATGTAACGGTATACCGTTGACTCTGCGTAGATGAAAGCCACCTTGTGCAAAGCGCGCAGCTGGAACGATTGCGTGCGACTGATACGCCTGTCGGTTAGCGTGCAGCGCGGACATGGAAACACCGATCAACGTGACTCGGTAAGCGATGGTGATGGTGACGGGACCGAGATGACTGTACGTACGCAGATGAAAATAGTCCGTGGACGCGATCTAGGCCGCGCTGCGCCGCACTGCGCTTGTCCTGGCGTTGGCTACCCTTCAAAACCTTCCCGTATCCTGACAACATCGGCAGCTCGTCCGCCTTGCCTCCGGACGTCGCCCCGGGTTCGAACGCATTGAACAGCGTCTCGAAGCGTCCTTCCGGTTTCGATAGGAAACCCACCGCGCCGAGTTCAACATGAGATGGCCGCCACAGCGGGAGCGTGACTTTTGGGGATCAAAAAATATATGAGTGCGTGAAAATTTACGTTACGAAGCACAGAATGGAATCGGATACCCACGGATAGTGTGATAATCGTGCTGCAGGAGCATCCTGTATCGACGCTCGTCCCGATATTTCGCAGCAATGTCGTCAGGGTCCAGGGGAGTGAGATAGCCCGATGCGAGGATGCTCTGGTCATGTTCAACGCCCGTGTCGGACGTCAACGTGTCTGTCGACATCGAGTCTAGGGGTCTTGCGACCGGCTGCGACAGCGGCACGACCTCGCTCAACTTTTCCACCGACGATAGCGAACTCTCTTCTTCCTCGGGGATGTCCGGCCTTGGTCCCGATGACTGTGATTCATGGGGCATGACGGGTGATGAGTCGCCTGGTAGCGGTCGCGGCAAGATGTCGGGCGAGTGGTGCGAGCGGTGCGGGTTCTGTGCGTCCCACTCGACAACGAGGGGTACCGGCCTTGGGGTATCAAACGTCGGCGAGTTGACGCTCTGGGCGCTCCACTCTGCACGTTGTTTCTTGAGCTCGCGTGCAATTTTCTCGAAAGAGGGCCGGTTCGATGGGACGCGGTCCCAGCTTGAGCGGATGGTGTCCATGAGCTGGCCGGGGATGAGGCCAGACGGCGGAAGCGAGGGTCTCATGTTATCGTCTGGTCAAACACCCAGGAAGTGGGAGGGATGGTGCCGTCAGTACCGGGAAAACGCAAGCAAATACCGAATAATGCAGGACACCCACTCAACACGAAATGCCGGACGGCGTCGTCGTCCATGAGCGGCCACGGTAGAGCCCCCATGGTGAGGATCTCCACGCAGCAAATGGCAAACGCGTAGACGTCCATCGCTGGCGTCAGCGTTTGGGCGCCTTGCATCAGCTCGGGTGCCTGCCAACGTAACGTCCCATCTACAGTGGAAACAGAGACAGATGTGTCAAGTAACTTAGGAGTGAATGACAACTCGAACGTACGCGGCTGCGGGGCGCGGCTAATGCGGTAGACCTCGGACTTCATCTCGCTTTGGCCAAAGTCAGAGATGACGCAACGCGTGTCATCGTCAACAAGTATATTGGCGGCCTGCGCAGGCATCATTCATTTCATGCGAGGATCGATTTTTACGGCTGGGATTCGTACCTTGAGATCGCCATGCAGCACACCCTGCTTGTGAAGGTATGCCATACCCTTCGAGATCTCGTGTATCATCTTCAACACGTCGACCCTTGCGGCATCAGCGTCACTCAGGCCCTTCAAGTACTTGACGAGGCTTCCTCGTGGATAATATTTGCTGACCTGTTTATGTTAAAGCCAATATTTGTCAGACAAACAAAGAACCTGTGATTAGATAATCAGTTAAGCGAAGTCTCGCTCACCAGGAACCACGGTGGATCGCCGCTCGCGCTAGATGCGCCGAGGAGCTCGAGCACATTCGGGTGGAAGAGCGTCTTCCATATTTCAACTTCGTGTACGAATATTTTGCGCGGTGTCGTCTCTGCGAGCACCTTGATCGCGACCGTGTGCTCACGCCACCTTCCGCGGAACACGTCGCTGAAAAACCCAACGCCAACCTTCGTCTCGAGGTCGATCTCGTACCGCGTGATCGTCCAGCTCGGGAGCCCGAGGTCCGTACCCCTCGACATCCGACGCAGTGCGTCGATCCCCGTCTCGATGAACTCGCGGTCGAGGGTATCCGCGCTGCGCCGGCTCGCGCCCGTGTTACCGGGGTCGAAAGCCGGGGCCAGTAGCAACGGCGTGGTACTCTCCTCTGCATCTAGCTGCCCGTCTTCGACGACGCGCTCGAGGGCGCGTTGCAACGTTTTGATGGCTTCGGGCATCTCGCTGCGCGCGATCTGGAGGGCCTCGATCATGGAAGCGTCATCGTTCGTCGCGAGCGCGGTGCGCATGAGCTGGCGCAGGTCCGCCGCATCATGGGCGCGGTCCTGCGCGTTCTGGGTAGCGCGCAGGGCATTTAGCGTCAGGCGCACGCTATCGGGGTCTGCGGGGGACGACTGGAGCGCCGAAGGCGACAAGGGGAGAGGCACGGGGGGGAGGCCGGGAGAGAGGTGCGAGAGCGTTTCGAGCAGATCGTGCGTTTCTTTCTGTCGCCGTAGCTCGTTGGCTTGGATGAGCTTCAGAGTACGGATCTGGATAGAGAGCTGTCAAAGCAGAGGAGCGCGTCAGTGTCGACCGGGAAGAATCGCCAGCAGAGTTCCCAGGAGGAAGACGACACTTACGCCTAGCATCCCGAGGGCGTCGTCGAGGGCAGTGTCGCAATTCGTGATACTAGTTTGGATTTCATCGCGCCTTAGGTAGCGTTTGAGGAAAGGGCGATGGCCCAGCTTTTTGAGGAAATGGTGGACCTCTCCGAACGCCCTGTGGAGTAGCAAATTAGATGAGAAACACGCGTAGGCACGAGGGCGGCCAGGACGCACTCGACGAGTTTCGCGATTGGCGCGTGGAGCTCCTCGGCTACGGAGTAACCCGCATCTGCGATCTCTTCGCGAACGGAAATTAAAATGTCTGCGCAGCGTTCGGTCAGACGCAGAGACGCGAGACGATTCATCTGGAGAGGTCTGCCGTCAGCAGCAGCAGCGCCGCGGGGTGCCCATCGCACTCACCTCGACCATTTGGACGGCGTCCCAGATATTTAGCAGGATGCCGCCAGCAAGTTCTAATCCAGGCACGGGCGCAAACTGCAAGAGGTCGACTCCGACAAAGAGCGCCTCGTGGCCGATGCGCGCCGCCGTACCGAGGACGCCACCGATGGCCTCGATTGCACGCTACAGAGCATGTCAGTAAAAATGGCAGAGAAATAGTGAGAAACGGACGCACAGAGCGTGTGTGAACGTATACCTCCGCTTGCTCAACAGGGACTGTGTGCTTGCGCTTCGAGTGCTCCGCCCAGGGACGCGGCGGGTGGACATGGTGGCTCCACCAAGTCGACGTAGGGGTGATAGAACCATCGCCGTCCGCCTCGTGGCCGCCGCCGCGCTCTGGGGACGTAGCTGAGGAGCGCGAGTGCGATGGGGTGAGGGAGGCGAACGAGAACAGGGTCGGCTCGCTTGTTGCAAGAGAGGTGGGTAGGTAAGCGCTCGCTCCAACGGTCGACTGCGGAGCGGCGGGCGCAGATGCGACACGCGTTATGGGGACGAGGGTTGCCGCCGGGCCAGGGGAGCGCACAGGCGACAGATCGCGCGCACCGGATGAACGCAGGCGTCCACGCGCGGCTGTTGGAGGCGGAGTGGGGAGGAGGGAGGCCCGCGTGGGAGGCGTCAAGGATTGGGAGTGATGGTGCGGGCCGAGAGGAGACGGGGTGCGTGGGGAAGACCGGGATGTGGGATCGGAAGAGCTCCCGGTGTCTGCACTGCGGGGAGGTGACGATGTCAGTGGAAACATTGTCGGAGCTGGGGTGAGGGAGGGCGATGATTGGGATGATCCTTGTGAACTCATTGCGACCTCCCTGTTGTGGATGTTGGGGTTATATACACGTATGAGCTTGTTTACTCATAGACCAGTGTAAGTGGTGCACGCGGGTGATGGTTTGAGGACGACAGTCGTGAGTGTATAGCCAGAGTCGTACAAGGTAAGACAATTGGCAAGACCGGGCGCCTCTGGTATGCTTTCCTATTACCGGGTTGCTGTCGGAAATTATAGGTCGGGCGTGAGAAGGTTCGATACTCACGAATACCAGTCAATCTGTTGGAATGGAATACCAAAGTAGTACAAGACCATCCCATCGTCTTGCTTGGTACTTGTGCTTGGACTTGGTCACCATGTTGGCAATGCATGGTCTCTTCATTGCTAGGTAAAACTCCAAACGACGCAGTGCCATGGCCATCAGATAATCTCTGCTCTTCAGTTATGTCCGCTCCGGCAGCTCGGCGAGGAAACTCGATCGTCGTCCAACGTGACCTTGCTCTCCACGAACACAACAGCAGCCCCAGTCGACCACTCCCAGTCATTTTACGCATTCTGAAACCCATACCTGGCGCAACACCACAGGACAAGGCCGCCTTCCTGGGGATCCCCCACCTTCACCACATGATATTAATACATCTCCACGTCATCGGCCTCAGCTCATGCGAGCGCAGGGTGAGTATGGGACCTTCTTTTTCCAGGAATGTGGCCGTCCTCGTGGAGGTGCTCTCCTCGGGAATAGCATAGTTACTCACCCCTCCTAGACAGGTTCGACTCCCGGAGATGCTTCTTGTGGGAGACTCAAAGGCCAAGCACCGGCGGAGTACAGTGAGTAAAGAGGTATAGTATGTCGTGTTCATAAACCCGGATATATCTGTTCCATTTTCGTGGTATACGTAAAGTAAAGGCACCCCGGATGCCTATATTTCAGAGTCAAGACTCTTCCTTGCTATTTCTATTATCAAACGAGTCGCAAGCCCCTGACCACAGAACAGCAGTAACAGGATTTTGTGGTGATACAGTGCGGCTCCTACTGCTACTCCACTCCTATTACGTGTGGGCAACCTAGCGGCTCACCTCTCGCTGGCTCGATCAACTCGGACGCAGCCCGGGGAATCCATCTCCGATGTATATGTAATTGTTCAAACTTTGCTGTCAGTGGGGTGGCGATGCTATTGAAACACTGGACTCAGGCTGTACTGCGACTGCGTGCCAGGAGTGTGCCAGGTCAACCAACTCACGGACCGTCCAGGACCGGCCCAAACATTATCTAGACTATGCCGGTACGCTCGGATCTTCGGGATGCCGTCCGAGGGGTCCCACGGTAGCGGACCCTACCGTGGGGAGCATATGAGTACCGAAAAGTGCAGTTTGACCCCGAAAGGGTATATGCTGCCAGTACGTCCTGTGGGAGCCTAGGCTGGCCATTGCCGAGCGAGAAGTAAGCCCTCCCTCCCCACTCGTCGTTTCCCCTTGCGCAACCAGTCTATTGAGGGTCGCGCCGTGCCGTGACGCCACTGGTGGCTGAGATGCGGCTTATACGCCGGCTGCCGGGGTTGCTGTCACACGTGCCAACTCCCTCGATAGGTCATAAGACTGGTAGTACTCTAAGTGTAATCAGATGGTGTAGCGGTCGGGGTAGCGGTAGCCCCCTGACGAGAACTTTCGCAGGTTCGAAACCGCTACCTCCCGCTTTATCCTTACCGGCCCCTGGTCTGACTGTTCCAGGCCCCTATCTTCGGAGACGGGTGGCTGACGGCTGTACTAAGCCGGTGGACGGCCTGATCGCCCCTCGCTCGGACATAGTCCACGGTAGATGCCCTGGCGGGCATCGATCGTCCCACCCCCTTGACGCGGGCGGGAGGGAGCAAGGGAGGAGTTCACTGCGAGCATTGCGAGACTTACGTAAGTTGCGCGGCGCCACCAGTCGTTGTTATCGGCCACAGCCTTTTCTGGGGTCCGAGTCACAAAGGAGCCCAGTCCAGTCCAGTCCAACCCAGCCGCCCACAGTGTTGCCAAGCTCGTGCCGTTCCCGGTGCCGCGGCAGTGCGCATGCACAAAACACAAGATCAGGAGTCCAAATTCTCTCTCCAAAACGCCTGCACAACGCGCAACGCGCGCTGGTGTAGTCTTGGGTGGTAGCGACAAACAAAGGACGTCCTCATACAAGGCGGAGATGGGGCTGCCCACACGTTGATGTATAGATTTATTACGCGCACACAGCTATACCCGTTCAGTTTCTTTTTTGCGTTCTCCGCCGCGGTCTCATAGACGGAGGTGCATACTCTAAGAAACGGGGAGTACGGGCGGGTTGCCACACGTTAATACATGTTGAACAGGTCTGATATCTCCGACGTCGTGGCGGCGGGGCTGGCGAGTCGCGAATCACATCATGTGTCGTCGGCCCACGCCCCCTGTGCTCTGCTTCCAACGCAACATGACAAGCCGCGGGCTGGTTGACAGAGTATACTCCACCACCCCAATGTGGTTTACACCCGCCGGCCATGTCGTCCGTCCGCGGATGTTACAGCTGTTCAAGTCCGCTGCATATGATGATGACGACGATGTCGAGCGTCGCTCGTGTATTGAACGTGATCACTCCGTTTTTGGTGGTGGGTGTCGGATATGCTAGGCACCACCCATTTGGTGTCCGAAAGTGGAAGGAGGGTCACCTTGATGGGAACGATTGAGTTTCTCCGCCACGGCCGAGGGCAAACTAAGCACGTGACGGCCAGCAACATAACAGGAAAACTTTAAAAAACCCGCTCGGCTCGGTGGAGAAAGGTTTCGAAGGCATCCTGTGAAAAAATATCTGGTGGGGACTAGAGGCGGATCAGATCGGCAGCAGACAGGTAGGCATGCGTATGTGCGGGGCCAAAAACGCGGGCGACCATAACTTTTCTCCGGCTTGGTGCTCACTTGAAGAGCCGAGTTAAAGGAATAACCCGCACTTAGTTACGTTAGCCCATCCACCAGTAGTGGCGTATGGATCTGCGACCTAAAGATAAAACAGACGATAAGGTGTTGCCAACCCGAATACAAAAATCATTCCTGTGACAAATTCTGCGACAAGGCCAGTGACCTGGAGATGGTCCAGCATCTAGGTTAGGTGATTGGATGATTAAGGTGTGATGCGCGGGAGACCGGGGTGACGATAAATGTCGGCAGGACGTGGTACTATACAGTTCAGTCTTACGTTGCCACCAACAGAGCCGCTGATAGGACGACAGACTGCGGTCAGGACCACGCTGTCGGTGTGTTTCGAACTACTGTTGAAACCCGTGGAATCTGGAATTGAGAGTTGAGAGAAGCCACGGATCGCATGGCGGCGTGAATAGAAAATTCAGAGCAGGGGAGATAGAATAGAGTTTCTTGATTGCTGGCGGAAGTTTACCGCTGGAGTCTAAGAAGGTCTCGGAGTGCCCACAAAGGATTAAAACCCTGAGTTCGTCGTGTCGCTCGTTCTACCGTAACACGCTGGCTGTTGCTTAGTGACCCCCCGCCTTTCGTGAGAGGCCCAGAGCTCGGCCGTACGATGGTGCGCCTCCTCGGTGCGAAGCGAGGAAGCAAATTTGAAGTGTGATGCGTTTTGCGAAACTATGGGTGATAAAGGTTTAGGTCTGGTACTATCATGTCTGTTCGGCTGCCACCCCACTTGGCTTTTCCGTCGACACTAGTCCTCGGAGGGCGGTTGTCCCGTCAAATATTAGAAAGATTGAAAACAGAAAGATGCGCATAGACGCTATCAAGAAGTAGGTGCTTTCGTTCCCAACCGAACCTGGGTGTGTGAAGCCAGAGACAGTGACCAATCTCCGGGATGAAAGGGATGGTCATTCAATACCTGGTTTAATGGGCTGTTCCCTTGTTCTACTTTTGCAATTTTTGACTGTCAGGGCTACTTGCACCTCGGTGATATCGGAAACTGGATTCGCGACGCCGCACCGCCGTCCCCTTCAGTTGCTAACAAGTGACGGGGGCCATGCATTTTGGGAACTCGGAGATGAATTCTTCCGTGATTATGGGGTGACAAAACGGTCCGAAATACGAGAACAAGCGGTGTGCGTGTGCGTGGGAAATGGGGGAGGGAAGGGAGAGCGAATCCTCGTCCCTAAGGCTTGCTTTTCCTGATATGGTTGTGAGCGTTTCTTGTCGTGCGACGGATCGGAGGTATATTACCAGTGCTATGTCCGTCATGGTGCCGTCATAGTGCATGGTTTCTTCCACTCCGCATTGCTCCTCGTAGGTCCCGATCGCCAGTTTGGCAACTCCGTAGGTATCTCGAGTTGAGTAGCCGAATCAAACCCATTAGATTGCTCTGAAATTAGTTCCAATGGTGGAGCTACCAACGCTTCGCCGTGATGAGATGGAGTGCCCCACACGCTGTTCCGCCAAGCAGCATCGAGGCATGCCACCAACGTGACTTCGAAGGGCTGGAGAATCCTAGTAGTACGAATTCTCGCTTTGTTCGACTACCTACGGTTCTGTGGCTCCAAATCTTCACTCAATGACCATGGGAGAGGTGTTCTTGGCTTGTGTTCGAAGACGTTTTGAGTGTGGAAGAAGGCTCAAGGAGGGCTAAGTTCAAGTTAGTACAGCTATAGCCAGCCGGTGATGGTTTTGGCCTTTTGGTGTCACGCAGGGCGCTTATGACATCATTCAACACATACTTGCAACCCTCGTCCAACACGGCCATCGCGCCATTCAGAATTCTTCTGACCAACCACCCAAAGAGAGCATATGGAGTTCAATCGGGCGACTTGCCTTCACACTAAATGGCGCGACGGAGTTTGTGCAGCGCTGGCTTACATCTCTGGTGGATATGGTTTCAAGTTTTCGCGACCTACGAGTTTCTTATCTTTTACTGGCGCTGTCAGTGTGCCTCTACCCACGCAAATAGCTGCGTAAGGAACAGAATTATCATTTATAAACGGTGTTTCTATGACACGCCGTACTCTCACTGAGAAATTTAGAGGTACGCACCAGATTGTGGGCATTGGAAACCTGGGTTGACCCTTTTATGAATCGCATCAGTGGGGTACCCCAACTGCGCCCGTAGAACAGGGTTAGTAAAATTTTGCGCCTTCAGAAACGTTACAGCTTCTCGGAACGCGCAGTGGAAGTTTTTGGTCATTATCTCGCAGAGATGCGAAATCCCGCAAGACGCTAAAGCACGGAGTTACAAAGACCGAATGGAAGCAGTAAGGCTGCGATGAGGTTGTTCGTGATTAGTTTGTGCAGTTAGCATATAAGATGGTGAGATGGTCGCTTCCTCTGTCTAGCAATTGGTACATCCAGCATGTCTTCTCTCTCTAAACAGATTGCTGCCCACCCCTTCTTTGCTGTTGATGTCAGCGCACTCCCGTTCGACGAACGCATTTCCCTCTCCTATCAGCGAGCTCAGCTCGTTCTGCGGACATACAGTGAGCCGCGTTTCTATTTTCGAAGCTAAACCAACCACCGAACCACGCCCTTCGTAGACTTGACCGCGGATGATGTTCTGAAGATGACTCCCAAGTTCTGGGAAATACATCTTGACCCTATTGTCGCCCTCGACTACGGACTGTTCACTATTATTGCCGCACAAATCAACCTGACAGTCGGCACGCTGTCCCGCTTCCTCCCCACCCGTCGCGACCTCGTGCCACTTGTGAACTCCCTACTCAAGGGCGAGACCATGGGCCTTTTCCTTCTTTCTGAGCGTGGCCACGGTCTGGATGCCCTTAATATTGAGACCACCGCCCACCAGCAGGAAGATGGTAGCTATGTCCTACACACTCCCCACGAGGAAGCCACCAAGTATGTCAACCCTTCTTCTCGTAAGGGTAATCCAGTTCCTGACGGTTTACGTCTGATACAGGATTATGCCCTCCTCGAATCCGACCTTCGGTATGAATAAGATCGCGCTCGTCATGGCCCGCTTGATCATCAAGGGTGAAGACCGAGGCATGCGCCCCTTCATTGTCCCCCTCTGCAACACCCGCGAACCTTTCCCTGGCATCCTCTCTATCCGTCTCCCCCTTCGCAGCGGTGCATCTCCCCTCGACTATTCCATGACGCGCTTCAACAAGGTCAAGCTTCCGGCAACGGCCTTACTAGGCGACTCCCTCGAAACGCCCAAGGATGCCCGTGCTGCTTGGTGGGATACCCTCTGGCGCATCCCAATTGGTTCCTTTGCTGTTTCTGGCCCCTGTGTCTCTGGCCTCAAGCACACCGCATACATCGGTGGTAAATACTCGCTCCGCCGCCTCGTCGCGCCTCATAGTGAGAAGATCCCGATCTTCACCTTCCCGACCCAGCAGTGGTCTGTTCTGCACGCTGTGGCATCGGCCCGCGTGCTCGATGCGTGGTACCGCGACGTCGCGCCTATCTTTTCCGACCCCAAGGCGACTCATCCCGTCAAGCACGGCCTCGCCGTTATGGTCAAGGCCACTGTTATCCGCCAATCGATGGAGTGTGCGCACGAGATGGCTGAGCGGTGTGGCGCCCAAGGAACTTTCGACACCAACTTCATTGCGCGCCACAAGGTGCGCAACTCCCCTACCGGGCTCGTACGTTCCTAATGATCGGTCGATAGGCCGATCTTGACAGCGTCATCATCGCCGAGGGCGACGTGCTCGCCCTGTGCATCCGCCTCTGGGGCGAGCTTGTGCTCGGACGCTACACGATGCCGATCCCGCCCGCAAAGGAGTCGTTGCTCGCTAAGCACGCGCATGGGCTGCTCGACGAGGGCCGACAAGTGCTCCGGCGCGTACCGGGCGGGCACCGCTCCGAAACCGCCGAGTACGAGCTGCTGCCCTCGGCGGAGCGCTCGGTGATCGCGCTTGGCCACGCGTGCGCCTACTCGGCGGCGCAGCGCGCGGGCGTGCCGCAGGTGCTGCTTGACATATATGAGTGTGCGGCGATCCGCGGGGATCCCACCTGGTTCTCTGAGAACGTCGGCCTCACGCGCGCGGAGCAACGCACGAAGGAGGGCACCGCGCTTCGCGCTGCCGCGCCGGACATCGAGAAGCACCTCGAGGACCTGAATGTCGGGTACGCCGTGCGCGCGTCGATCGTCAGCGACGCGGCGTGGCTCGGCCAGGTGGAGCGGATGCCTAAGTATAAGGGCAACGCACAGAGTGGGATTCCTGGGGTGACCCCTGGTAAGGACGGGGCCCGCCTATAGAGGTCGAGTCAGACCTGTCATGTAACAAAAGATTTTTTGCCAAGGTAGAATGATCCCTAGTCCCAATGTAGAGACTAATGAACTGAGAGCGTCAGCATACAGTATTGGCAATATAAAGACTTCATTTCCAGTTATGGCTGTAAGGCCATCTGCAGATTCTGCACAGATGAGGGTAGTCACGAGACAGGACAGCTTGACCGCAGCACGCAGTAAGGCACGCAGAGATGATACCAGTGCAATTCTCGGTCTTCACGGTGACAAACCTAGCCAGTGCAGCCTATTCTCTTAGCCATGGGTCTATCTGAATGACCCCGGGGATCGATGCGAGGATCGATGCGCAGATTCGAGTCAGTAAGTTATGCTAGTTATGGTTTGATCTCCTTAACTTATCAGATAGTCACGCATCTGGTACGGACATCGACAATATTGATTCCGTGATGGCGGAATATTTTTCAACCAAGTTTTCAACTCACGCCGCCGCCACCGCCACAAGTCTCCGTCGATGCATACATGCGCTGCTAGTGCGGGGTTACGCTGTGCACCACCGGGAGGAATAACTAATCAACTCACAGTATCTAACGGAAGGGAACTATCATAGCCCAGAGGACGGCCGCCGGGGTGTGTGTGGCACACTGCGACGTGATGCACGATGCCGGGCTCTCGGACATTAAGTTACCCACATCAGCGCGATAGGAGCTCGGGCGGGCCCTTCCCTCCTAAAGTAGGTTACGAAGATGAAGTGCCACGCGCCAACGACGGCGACGGCATTTCACTTAGGCTCCCGTACCAAATACCGAACAAGACCACTCCCTCTCACCTCACACGCTGTGGCCCATCAGAACCGGTGCTATAGCCCCCAGGAAGGCTACGCGGTCACACGCAAAGGCATCCCTGCGCGGCCTCGGCCGTTTCCTGGGTCCCCGTTCTTGGCTTACAGCATTGCATCGCTCTCTTCTTTGACAGGCGCGATGATGGCGTTATGATAGCGTCATCGGCATGGGTTCGGCCAGCAAGGGGACGGCGAACAAAGGCGACTTCCAGGCTTCCAAGTTCCCACAACCTGTTCGCAGCTTGAAACTTTACGCGCCGCCGGCTGCCTCTACTGAATTAAAGCATGACGTGACCAAGTCACCGAAACCGAACGTTTGAGCCCTGTGGATAATTTGACAAATCAGTGATACTTGTAAGAGTGGCTCGGCCGGAGAGCAGCCAGCCTTACTAGCCGCGCAAGCGGCGCCGCCAGGGATAATCCCCCTTATGTACGGGGTTCTTTTTGCGCTCGTTGAGAGCTTAGATGGGGGTCCCTTCGACTCGCAACTTTGACAGGATACTACTCTCGACGAGAATTGCATTCGGGAACGTGGTGTTGCCGTCCCGGCGTGCAGTAAGTTTTTTTTCTTGGCCACATCTCCGCTTGTTTGCTGAGGGACGACCGACGCCGAGATCAACTGTCAAGGGCAATCGCGAACACGATGCAACCCTGAGGACAGTCAACGTTACAGTCTGTAACCCTGCTGCATACCGCTGCCGAGAATCCGAACTCGTAATGGGCCTGGTCTCGGCACGACATACAGTACTGTAATAAACCGGCGCAGATCGCACGCCGGTTAACGGGTATTCGAGTATCCTCGCCTCGGCGTGTCTGTCTGTCGGTGCATGTAACTTACAGACTGTTGTTCGGGAGCGGGGTAGCCGGTGTCAGTTTGGCCTTTGGCCCCTGGTAACATGTTAGGTTCTGCCTGTGCTCCACCACACGCTCCACGCGGGGGCTGATCTGGCCATAGCTGCGGCAACGACCGGACTTGTGGCGAGTCGGCGCGGAATCGAAGCGAAGAACTGCTCATGTGTGATGTTTGCCTGCGGTATCCTGTGTTTCTGTATATTAGCACCTGCCAGCTGGTGCGTGGTCAATTACACATGCATGATCGCCAAGCACTGCACCACTACGATATATACACTGTTCTGTGCACGCTATAAATCATCGACATACATAAATGGGTGGGGGGCTAAGAATACATGCTATGATACGCCCGAATAAATAAATCGTGCAATGGATCGTCCTAACGTAGCTTCGTAAGCTCAATGTCACCGTGGCGTCCTGCCCATATGCGAGGACCAATTGGAGATGCCCCCGGCCCCGGTCCCTTGCGACTCGAACCCAAACAGCTTCTTCTTCGGCGGCGGTGCCATAGCCGACTCTGGCGTCCGCATGGGGCCGTGCACTTGGCCGGGACCAAGCGCGCGAGTGGGGGGGTGCCACAGCTCCTCCTCGTCCCCTCCGGCCAGCTCGTCCACCTCTGCGTCATCCTCAGCATCAGGCGAGAGCGTTGTCCAGTGCGGATGGGGCAGTGCGGGCATGCGCGAGCGGTGCGGGGCCCCCACTGACTCGCCGTCCGACTCGTCCTGCATTGCCGTCGGCGAGGACGGTGGGTCGAACGGCGGCGACTCGTCGCGCGCAAGGCGTTGGTTCAGCGCGTGCCAGTGAGTATGCGGTGGCGGCGGCGGGGGAAGAGTGCTGCGGGAGGGGGGCGAGGACGCATCGGGGTGTCGGGGGCGGTTGTTGAGGGCGACGCCGGGGGGTGGGTGCAAGGGACCGGCGCGCAGGGAGGTCGAACGTCCACGCGTCCAGGAGCCGGGCGCACCAGGCTGGGCGACGAAGCGCGTTGCGATAATTGGGGATGCGGAGGCGGGGCCAGGGGCGCTCGATGCTACGCGGGCGGATGCGAATGCGGTGGCGAGGTCGGCGGCGTCCGAGATCTCGGAAATGGAGACGGTGCGCGAGCGCGAGGGCCCCGCACGCCGCTCGTGCGGGATCCCGCCACCACTCATGCCCGAACTCTCACCGGCGCTTTCGGCGACGGCACTGAGGGCATCGACGCCGTCGATGCTCACGCTCTTCCTCCGGCCGCGTTGCCGCTCGCGCTCGATACCGCGCCACATCTCTTCGGTGACGCCAAAGCGCTCGCGGCAGCGTCGTTCGTGGCGCGCGCGAGAGTCAGGTCGGGTAAGCGGCTTGTGGCAGATGGCACATGGGGAAGGCTGGCCGCCGTGGCGTGCGGTCTTGTTGAGGTGGCGTGAGAGGTCACGAGGGGTGCCGAATTGGAGGTTGCAGTCTGTGCACCTGTACTTGGCGTCGGGCTCCGTGTCCTGCACGATCATCCGGGACAGCACGTTTTTTCTGGCGGGTAAGAAGGGGGAAGGATTATTGGGGAGGGGTGGAGAGGAGGAGGGAACTGTACACGGAAGTTGGACTGGGTCATGTATTGGGCCACCTTATAAGCAAGGGAGACAAGATGCGCGCCACGGGTTGCGAGATTGTGGCCCTGTGCTGAGACCAGGGCTGGGACCAAATGTGGACGCGAGGACATGTCGGAATGCCGTGTGCTGGTACGCGCTGTTCGATCCGTATCGCGTTGTGGACTGTGCCCGGATCACGGTGTACCGCCTCTTTGTTCACGACAGACGAGGGTGGTTCGCCTCCTTATCGGATCTCCTGCTGTGGTGGTCTCGACTCGAACACGGTGTCTTTCTCCGGTCAGTGCAGAATTACGTGTCCCTCGTCGGGGATCTCCCCACTGTGGTTATTCAGGGCGACCACAACGATGTCGCTGTACGGTTGCGTTGCGAGAGTTCCTGGCGTTAATACTTTTGTAATATTAAACAATGTGTCTGACTCCGCCATCATCGCGTGCCCGCATTGCAGCACACGCCTTGCTGTCATACCGTGACCGTATCATATCCGCCCTTTCAATGAACGTCGTACCCTAGAATCACCGCTGCATCCCCGTTCTAGGCCATCCTCTCACATCCGATTGCACCCTTAATCGACATTGTCCATTCGACCTGACCATTCAGCCCATGTCTTCACCACAAACCGCAGCTAACGGCACCGCAATCTCCCCTCTTCCGGTAAAACCGGACGTCGATGACCTCTTCGCTACCCTCTTTGCACCCGCAACGCCACCAGCTTCGTCCCTTCCATTAGGATCACCATCCATCTTTTCTCCTCCTCCGAGCGCTCGCTCCCATGTAACCTCGATCAGCCCCGCCAGCTCAACCGAGTCCGACTTTGGCGCGTTCGTCTCCGTGCCCCCTTCTGACGATCCTCTCGCACAACTTTCGTCCAGCACCGAGCCGAGTAGTACCTCAGCCGTGCCTCCACCCCGTCGCCTGAGCGCAACGATCACCGACTTCTTCACGGAAGCCAAGGCAGCCACCGCTCGCAATCAGCAGGGATTCCTTGTCGAGCTCCTCGAACATGAAGACGACCCCATGTACTGGCATAAGCGTGGAGCTTCTCCACTTGGATCCGTCGTCCCTTCGGGTGCCACAACTCCTCAGCCCCCGCCGCCCGCAGTTGATATCGACAACTCGGGAATCCTGGGCCCCCTCGCAGAGCCGGTCAAGGCGATCGTGGAGAGCTCCGTTGTCGGCCATTTACTCGACTCCCTCACCGAAGCGACGTCCGATAACGCCTTCAGCCCTCCTCCACCCCCACCCCCAGTCGAATTCGTCAACGTCACCACGCGTCGTTCAGCATCGTCCTCTCCGCCCCTCCTGCGTTCGCCATCCCTCCCGCCGTCCCCATCGCGACCAACACCACCCATTTTAACGCGCACGGATTCGATGACATCCACCTTTTCTTCGTCCCCGCAGCCCTCACGCTGGGTCTCGAACTTCCTGACCTACCGCGGTCCACCACCACTTCCTCCATTATCAGTCTCGCCAGCACCTACGGTCCCGCAGGTGCGGGTCGGGCCAAAGCGCGCCGACATCACACACGGCTCGCCGTTTGCTCCCGTTCCGTTCGTCCCCGCGAGCGGCGCACCAGGCTTCGACGGTGACCGTACGTGGAACAAGGGCTTTGACGCGAAGGGCAAGAGCGCGGACGTGGAGCGGCGCGGGGTGCAATTGTTAGGGCGCAAGGAAAGCACGCGCGCGGTGCTGGGCACCGCGCTCGCCAACACCGTACGCGCACTTTTTTTTTCATGCGAACTAGCTGACCAGCTGGGTAGCTACGCTCGTACTTGCCTGCGCGTGCGCGCCTTCCGCGCACGTGGACGCTATTGTTCAGCCTCGACCAGCACGGAATATCGCTGCATACGCTGTACGCGCGCTGTGGCGCGCACACAGGCGGCGCGCTGCTCGTCGTGCGCGACGCGGAGGACGGATGCTTTGGCGCATGGGTCGCGGACGGGATCCGCGAAGGCCGCGGATCGTACATCGGCTCGGGCGAATCGTGAGTGGTCGTTTTGCCCCCCGCTCCCCGTGATCGATGGCTTCATTGTGGCGTGCTGATCCCGCTGCGGATGCGGATCCTTCATCACAGCTTCCTGTGGAAGGCGCACGGTGAGGACGTGCGCGTGTTCAAGTGGACCGGGAAGAACGACTACGTCGCGCTGTGCGAACCCGAGTCGATCTCCTTTGGTGGCGGGTGCGCATTCACCAATTCTCGTTTCGCGCCGCGGCGCGCGTACTGATTTCGACCCGCTCCAGAGACGGGCACTATGGGCTCTACCTCGACGAGACGCTCTACGAGGGCTCTTCTGCACGCTGTCTGACGTTCAACAACGATCCGCTCTGCACATCCTCCGGCCCCAGCCCTGATGATGGTGGTGGCACCGCCAGGTTCGAGTGCGTCGGGCTCGAGGTATGGGGCGTGGCATCGTGAGCACGAGCACGACGCGGACGCGTTGCTGCTGCATTCTGGGGTCCTTCTTTGCACAGGTAGACCTCTGATGCACGCAGGCCGCGCATTTTTTTTTTCTTCCGGTATGTAGTGATGGATTGGAATGGAACAGAACAACGGAACGGACGATATGGGCAGTCCAGCTCGGAATTGTGTGTACCGTAACTTAGCTCTTCTAGTGGACCACGCACACCCGTGCTGGTTGTTGGCGATGATATGCCAGGTCTTGCACTGTCACGATCTCACTATCGTACTACATACGCAGCGGAGATCGATGCGATGTGTGGCACTCCGTCTTCAGTGTGTGGAGTGCTACTGTAGTTATTACCCAATAAAACATGCCCTGCCCTCATGGTCGGTGCTATTACCCACTTACGTTCATTCCTCATCCTCTTTCGTCATGGCGGCGTGGAACTGCACGGCTGCTGGCCCCCCACACCCACTTGAGATGACGGCGGCGGTGCAAGGCCGGCCTAGAATAGTCGTGGGGACCCAGATCGCGGCGCCTGCGCACGTTGCCTTTTCACACCGATCTGATCAGCAGCAGCCTGTCAATGAGAGTAAGGTTACAGTTACAGTATGTACGCGTATAGTAAGCTGACCAGATCATGGGAAAAAAAGCTCGCGTAGTTACGAGGGCCCGTCGCCTGCGTGCGCGTGGTGTGCGTGTAAAGTTAACTTATGTGTCCACACCCATATATCGATCAACGAGGCACCAAAGGGGGGTGGGTCCAGTTGGCGCCCAGCGGCGACACAAGTGATCACCCGATTTCGCCATGTGTTATCCTCTCATCGCTTTAAACGTGGCCAGGGCCTTTAGAAAAAAATAACATGACATGTATGACAATTGTGTCCAGAACATCTTCGACGATCAATCGATATTGGAAATAACAAAAAAAGATGTTTAAGGAAAGGACAAAAAAAAACACACGACGCTCGGAGCGCCTGAGAAGCAAGTGCGCTTTTGGTGCACTTATTAGGGTGCGAAGGCTTTTTTTGTGTTGTTGTTTTTTTTGCCACAATTCATTTCTTGGACACGCGGTGGGTGAGGTGGGCCAACAACGGCCTTTTCATTTGCTCCGGCACCAATCCTCGCCCCCTCCCTTCCCCCGTTTCGGGGTAAGATCGTCTCACAGGGCTAATCGGTCCTGGTACTATACGCCAGGCGAGGGTGTTTTCCGCAAAGTGCTGAGCCCATGCCGCTGTCGCTATATATTGTATCAATCACTGCAGCAGTCCCTGGCGATGCCGGTATGCCGTCCCGTGGGAGCCGTAAAAGCGGGCCAGATCGCCGGGAAGGTACACAAGGTGGACGCGCAGTATCCACACTGGAAGGTGTCTTGTAACGAGAGTGTGTGTAAGGCCGCGCTGGCGATCATCGTGGACACCAGAGGAAGGATCCAAGCGAAGCGGTCTATTATTGTGCGAGATCGCTGGCCGCAAAGCGCCCGCATTGAGCGCCTGTGGTCTGCTCTCTGCTCAGGGGGCGGAGGACGCGGAGACAGTCTGAGAGAGAGACCTGACATGTGTCAAGTGGCAGCGTTCCATTTGCGCGCGGCTCGTCGATAGGGCAACGAAGAGAAAACACGAGCGAAGGCACGCCTCGTGGTAGCACCGTGCGTCGTGTCCCTGCGGACCTTCCTGGTGGTAATGACGACTTCGACTTCGACGACTGCGGAGATGACGAACCGCAAGGGAGGGCCATGGCATAGCGTCTGTGGCTGCATTAATGGAAAAAATGGAGAAATTGAACGCGGGGCACAGAGCGAGATGAGGGTATTGCGCCGGCGGCCCGAAGGCCCGGACGGCGGCCGCCGAAAACAAATAGAGTGAATTGAGTACCACAGCATGTCAGGCTAGCCTAACTTTACTGTATTGTACTAGGATCGGCGCGTCCGTGTCGAGGAAGGCGACGGTGGCGTAAATGGGATATCGCGAGGGCCACCCGGACTGAGGAGCGCGTGTAGCGGCCGTAGCTCTCCACGTCGTCCCAGGAGTGGGGACTGGAGTGTTCCAGACAGTGTTGTGCCGGTCGCGTAACTGTCGTTAAAGTCACCAACTGTCACTGACAGCGACACTTTGTAGCCAGACACAACCACGACTTTGTGCGGTGTCAAGGGTACCCCGGGTGTGTCCGTATCTTATGTAAGATGACTCGCGTTCGCCTGGTGTTGGAGTCACTGTGAAGGCATTTCCGAGTCGTTGTTACAAGAATAGTGGTCATAACTACATATACAATACAGAGTCGAGTCAACACATTGATACCAGCAAGTATTGGGAAAAGAATCACTCGTTCAGTACATCATCAGCCTCATTTTCGACGGTATCACCTTCAGCATCAAGGTCAAGAAGTTCATACAACTCGAGTTCGTCCTGCAACCCCCGCATGGCCAACTTCTCATAAGCTTCAACCCAATATAACTGTGTGAAATCGAACAGGTTACTGATGGGAATAGAGAGCCTGAGCACATCAGAGGAAGGTTCTGGTGGCTCGGCGCTGTTGTCAGTTTCAACGGCATCTATCAGCTCCTGTGCAATTCCACGCATGCTTTGCTGCCCAATTGAGTCCGGAATATCGTTTCCACAAGGTGCAGAGGCATCTTGTTCCATGGGTATGTCTGCAGTAAGAGCAGACTCTGCATCAACGACGGCAGCGGCAGTGGTGATGGAAGGTGGTGGCATTGTTTGGTCATCTTCGAGTGCGGTGCCAAAAGACCTCTTGAGCCGTGTTTGGACCGACCTCGCTCGCAGATGTTCCTCCCGTAGATATAGTTTGAGTTCTGCAATATTCAAGAGGGCCTTGTTACCGAGCTGGGTGCGTAACCTGGTGAGAATGGTGCCAAACACACTCCAAAGACGTTCGACTGAAGCAGAGTTGGGGCAAATGGAAAGGATACGACGTGCCATTTGGGCCAGCGGCGTCAGCGGATGATCGGCGTGGGACATGGCACCCCAGACCTCAAGCGGATTGAGCTTTGTACCCTGATAAATAAAGGCGTTGTCAGATGCGCCAAGTACCAAAGTACAGTTTTTTCGACTTTACCTCTTCCTCAGCCGACTTTCTCATGGCGTCCATGATATTATGCATAGCCTCGAAGTGCCCTGTTCCACTAATGTAGGCTTTATACTCTATATAAAGTTCAGCGGGTGGGTCCATGTAGTAGAATCGTCTCCAGAGACGGTGGAGGAGGTTATATAAGCCAGCGACTGTCGAAAAGGGGGCCGCACGAAAGGGCCTAGCTTTATGAAAGGGATTTAGAAGGACTCCAGCGACAAAAATGTCTTGATCTGTCTTTAACCACCGTCGCTCAATGCTTTCCAAGATCGCATCACGAGCTTTGATGTCCTCCACCTCAAGGAGCTTTGAATACCGAATATACAAAAACCCGAACGTGGTTAGAACAATGTCAACACGAGCATTGTCAGCTTGTGTTATGTTTGAAGCGACGGCAAGCGGCTCAAGAAAACTCTTGATTCTACGCAAGGCGAAAGCAGAAACAAGTCAGCACTTCCGAGTCCATATTTAGACATAACAATATTAGGATACCTCGCAAGCGCATGCCAGAATGCACTGTTCTTTATAACAGAAATATTCTTCTGTGACCGTTCCCGTGTAGATGTGTCCCCAAGAAGCAGCTGCTGGCTCTTCCGCTCGAGTTTCTCATCGTTTTCGACAAGAATCTGCAAAGATAGTCGGATTTCCAGAAGGCGGCGGTATGCGAGATAGTGGGCAGTCCAACGTGTTAGGACCGCACGAATGACAGCAAGTACACGTAGAGAATTTGTCTGCTGAACTTCACGGAGTAGGGCAAGGATATAGGTCTTGCCTCAAAGCCAGCCAATAAGCTCTGTGGCTTTGTCGGTGTGTTGAAGAAACTCTGCGTTACTCCGGAAAAAATCGCCCACTATAAGGTTCGTCTGCAGGGGAAAATAAAATTAGCAGCGAATGTAGCACTGGCACAGCTTTACTTAACGTACCTGATGGCCAAAACAGTCTGGCACGACAATGTGTGGGTACTTTCTGTGTGCCATTTTACGTCCCTTGAGTGCATCGCCTCCAGCATCTGAAGTTATGGCCACAACCGTAATGTTCCAGCTTTGTTCTAAATCACTGAGGACCTTCTCCAGCTCGGGGAAGAGATTTTCTGCCGTCTTGCGTTCTCCTGACGCATCGTGAACACGGACGACATGGTTCTGTCCCCAATTTCCGAGTCCTGAGCAATCGAAAGTCCATGCATAATGGTAAGCGTAAAAGACTTGCCTGTCCCTTACAATTTACCATGAACGCAACATAATGATGGTGGTTACCACCTGTCCATCCGTCATACGAGACTGTTCCCTCAAAACCTGAGCATTGTTTGCGTGCAGTCTGTTTGAAGCCCTTGAGTGTTGCGGGAATCAGGCGCTGAGTCAGTACCTTACGCGATGGACTCTTCGCATTTGGTAGGAATCGCTCGCATAGTGCCAGCCATTCAGGGTTTTCAACCCATCGCAATGGTAAACCAGCACTGGCTGTTAAGCGTGCAACTGCGGTCTCAAACATGGCTTGCTCTCCTTGTGACCATCCGGGTTCGTATCCTGGAAAGGAAGCCTGGTGTGAAAGAAGTGAGTCAGAACGGCGAGCCCGCTTGAACGCCCGAGAAGAACTTGTGGCATCTGAGAGAGCAGGACTTGGGGCCCGAGTTGACGGAATTGATCCACTGATGGATGGTGGCAAGGACGGCGGGTACATGTGATGGGAATATGCCAGTGGATCAGCAGATAGCGACGACGCAAACTGAAAGGGGGAATTAGTAATACTAGGCCTCGATCCCGATGCTTCAGCTGCGATAGCGATGGGCCAAGGGATGGAAGGAATATGGGCAAGACCTGTCCGAGTTGCTTGCCGGACACGAATTGGACTGGTCAAGGTGACCTCTGTCAGTGCTCGATCTCTCACAATCCTTGGCTGGTGTTCGCAGTCTCGGAGGTGACAGACAAGCGTTGAGGTGCGTGAAACCAGCCACCCGCGTGTACGATCAGTTTGTCCTTGAGCCCATACTGGACCTCACAATGTCAGGAAATGAATTCCGAGTCCAAGGATGTATCAAGTTGCGCACCCATATCCTCTATTGCTGATCTTGAGCGCACCACCTCCCGAGTTCCTGCAATAACCATGCCATCATCCATGACCGTTTCATCCAATATTCGAGCCTCAAAACACAGCATACACCATACTTTTGCCTTGCCGCTACTGTCCTTCGACTCTGGGGCCTTGGCACTGTACGCTGGGTGGTCATGGAAATAACTCCTCCACCACCCACGAGTTCGGCTTGGTGCCATGGTGGGGGAAAGGTTGGTGGGGTGATTCACAAGGGACCGCTACTTATGCGAAGAAAAAGAAGATGCTCCAGCAGGCCGCAGAAGTGGTAGCCCTCTGCCCAGGAATGAAAGTCGCACGTTGGCCACACAGAGATTTCACAGAGGTCAAACATGCGAGGGCACTCAGATAGCCCCATAGAATCATAAGAAGTAGTATAGATGGTGCTAGATACAGGAGTAGTCGTAATTTTGAAGCAGATAGATTCGAGGACTCCGGGCACCGCAGAAGGTCATGAACGTTTGACAGTCGACAACTCTCCATGACTTTCCCACGATTTACGGTCGGTGACCGTGACCTGAAGTCACCGACCGGCACAACACTGGTTCCAGAGACTCGTCTGGCTACGATGTCGGATTGGTTGCGTCTGCGTGTGGGCTGGGCTGGACTGCTGGTGGGTGGCCGCGTGACTGGTTACATCTTTCAAGAAGATAGAAGCAACAAGAAGTAAGATGGTGGCGTACGCTTCGCAACAACACATGGAAGGACAGGGATATTGTACCCAGGATGGGTTTCCCAAAAAGCCTGGACCAGCGGCCGTGCAGCTGCGAGAGCAAGTAGGCAATACTCAGGTTTGGGTGATGGCCGTGCAGCGCCATTTGGTGAAACCCAACGCCAGTACAACGAGAGGGATGCCCTACGCAATGTTGAACCCTTCCTTGATCTCCGCCTTCACGTTCTTCATCATACCAATTTCCCCATTTGGCGCGCATGCGAAGAACGGACCATATATGTGAGCATAAATCAATCCCGTCCCGAGCAGGTCCAGGCAAGCGCCAATGACAAGAAAAAAAAGAAAATTACCTCACTTTCCATAGTCAGAACAACCACAACAGACTAAACAGGATCGTTGCTATCACCAAGTGTAGAATTTAATGCCGTCAAGAGGTACCGGCTTGTGGTCAATAAATGTGGACAGCCGTACGGCAGAGGCGGCTGTGTGGACAATGTTTACTCACCGTTGCGTCCTTGGCGCACCAGGGCTACGCCACAGACCCATGCGGGGAATCATTCATCATGTACGATGATGCCGGTAGAGCAATTGATTTTTCCATTGGACGTTGGGGCTGCGTGACGAGTCGTGTGAGAGTATACGTTCATACGTAAGACGCGTGGAACCAAGAATACATCACGTCAATGACCAGGGTAAAAAATATACAGAAACGTTACTGATTTAGCAGACGTAGGGATATCTGGACTCACTGGCAGTGGAATCAGCGTGGAAGTGTCCACATTCTCTGAAAAAGAGTCTACTCACCATTCTGTTCAGTGCCGCATACTATGAGGGCAAGCGCAGGGCAGCAAAGAAAAGACAAGTTGGACGCGGGCCCTATTGCTGACACGCCATCGTTTAAACAAGGGCATCCACTGTAGCACAAGTAGGTTACCATATGTATCCCAACCTTGCCACCCGTCTCTTCTACTCTCGAGGCCCGGGATGAGGCTTATAGTCACACTAAAGAACAACCCTCGTTATCATAAAATATAAGTCGTGCCCCATTGATAACACTCACCTCCCTCACGGTGCAGAAAATACGCAAAACCAGCTGCTGATCTACGCAGAGGTGACAGGAAACGTTGCAGTGAAGGCGATGGTGACACGACACAATCAGCATCGTCACTAGTGGTTGGTGACCATGTGCTGTAGCTACAGGCATAGCGACTGGAAAGACTTAGCATGACTGGGGCAGGATTTCTTTTCCTGGGTAGCTCGAAGTCACATCGTAGAGACTCGGAGTCGGACTCACTGGCAGATACGGTGCTTAGAGTATGTGGTCGATAAGGGTAATACACGAATTACTTAATTATATTAAGCCGAGACGCCGTAATTTCCCACAAGCAGCTTGCCAGTGGTGACTCGGGTCCTGGCAACCCATCAATTTCTTAAATCCAGCTCTTCTAACTTACAGTTAATCGACTGGATGTCGACCATAAAATTGCAAGCGCTGTCAGTTAGCACTGTATTTTTTGACGGTAAACACGCCTTAGGGATACCCCTTGCCTTGCCCCTTGCGATAGGTGTTGTTCTCCACGCGGACCACGCCCACTCTTATGTCGTTTCCAAGGGTGGAGCTTCGGCCGTCACTCTGTACAAGGTCGCGGAACCGGGGCCACAAAGGGCTGGTCGATATTAATGGACCAGGTCGGCTTTCCCTCTGGGGCTGCTCAGGTTCAGGGATCGTCCGTCGTGCACGCGCAACTTCTTCTGGTGGACGCGCTCAGCAGACACCACCCGGTAAGTCATCATCTTCTTTCCGACTTGGAATATTTGTGAAGTCTATCCGTGCCATATTGGTTCGAAGCGCAACTCCTCTCCCTTCGGATCCCAAAAATACTGGATATCATTCCTTCACCGTAACACTTCCCCCATGCCGTCCATAATGTTTGTGCGAGAAGATTTGACCGTGCCAAGTGAGACGTTCTGCTCGCTAGAGACTTCATGTGTAAGTCCGTAATCGGGCGTACCGCTAGCGGGAGTCTAGACATTTTCCAAGCTCGAAGTAGTAAGCGTATTTCGTCAGACGTCAGAGAATACACTGCCCCCTGCGATTGTCAATAAGCGCAGACATTATAGTAGTACTGGTGGTTCAAATCCCCGCCTTGCCAATGCCTCAAGAAATCGAATTCCGCATCAAGTGCCACTGTCGCATGATCGAAAGGATAAGTATAAACATTCCTACAGTACAGTTGCTACGCACAGGAGACCAAGCCCTACGTATTATTCTCGACACCATGCCCCGAAAGTAACTGAGCGATCTCATTGTAGTCTTTTCCCAACGCGATCTGATACGCGGTTCTACCCTCACAATCCTTAGCGTCTACATCTGCCCCACGTTCGAGTAACACGCGTACGACCTCCAACGTCCCACAAGACGATGCCAGATGCAATGGTGTCGACTGGTCCTCCCCACGTGCCTCGAGATCGGCGCCACTATCCAGCAGTAACCGCGCAATGTTGACATGTCCGCTTTCTGACACTACGTGTAAGGGGGTATTCCCGGCGTCGTTCCGAGCGTCGACATTAGCATTATGCTTGAGAAGTGTCCGAACGACTTCAAAATGCTCGTGAAGTGTCGCCCGATGGAGTGGGGTCCAGAGGTCGTCCTCCTTGGCGTTCACGTCGGCGTCGTGTTCGAGTAGCGACTGCACAATTTCGAGATATCCCCGTACTGACGCCATGTGTAGAGCGGTCCGCCCCCACCGGCCCTGGACATTTACATCCGCGCCGTGCTTCAGCAGTGACTGCACAATTTGGATGCGATTGTTCATTGTTGCCACGTGTAATGCCGTTCCAAAATAGCCGCTACTAGCGTCTACGTGCTCCGGATGCTCGCTGATGAGCCGTTCTACCAAGTCACAGAGCCCACAGAGAGCCGCATAATACACAGGAGCCGCTTCCGGAAGTGTCTCACCATCGGCTAGTCCCCAACGACCCTCCATGTCGTGGGTACGGATCCAGCGCGAAAAGTGGGGCTTGTTCGTGTCAAACAGATCTTCTGTCCCTTCTTTTATCCGTAACGACACCTTCTCAAAGAGGGCATGGTCGATCCAGTGTTGAGCGGCATACTGCGCAAGTGGAAACCGATGCACGAAGGCTTCCCGACTGCCATCGTCCAAACCTAGTAAGACACCTAGGCAAGCTTGCGCGAGTATTGTATGCGCCTGCTCGAGTACGATGTGATGAAATGAAGTGTCCCCGACGGCGGCGGAGAGTCGATCCGACGTCAGGAATTCTTTTACAGAAAAGTGCGAAAACTGCACCACACGCGAATTATCGTCGTAAATAACGGCGATCAAGCTGGAGCACGTCGACAGCACAGCTTGCTCTTGATCTTCCCGCCGCCAATCCGAATTTAGCTTTGGAATTCCCCTAGACGCCTCATCAAAGTCAAACGCAAGTACTTCCGCAAGCTCCTCCAGGCGGAGAGGCCGAACTGCAACCGCGAGACATTGCAACAGACGGTGGGCATGACCTCGCGTTGCCCTGCTGATATTCTTCAGTATCCGCTCGTACGTTTCGTCAAGAGATTCCGGAAGTTCCTGAAGAATACGTCGTAGACTTGGCGGGAAACATTGTCGTACGGTTTCCAGTTGACAGAAAACCCACCGGAACCTGCGATAAAATCAGCGAGGATGTGCTGATGGCAACCGACTACTCACATCCCATCGGCTCTGTCCGAGAGCGTCTCGATGACCAAATTCTGATCTTGCTCTCGCCATTTGCCCATCCTCGAGTCCGAATGCACGACGGAGTTGACATACTCAACGATGTCCTCCTTTTGCCCAGTTTGGTCGTGAAGCGAGACTCGAAGAGACGTCAACGGCTCGAGAGCAGTCCGGATGTCGATTTCGGGGCGACTAGTGACACATATATGAAGATGTGGGAGGGAAAGTTCGACAAGATCCTTCACGAGACCCAGGACCAAATCCCTGGGAGATGGCAATCCGAAAGTGTCGGGACACTCGTCGAGCGCGTCCATAATAATGTAGATTGGGCAGTCATCGGAAAACATGAGCGTCTCCTTGAGGCATTGTATCAACACGTCATCAGTGGGCTTGTGTGCGCCGTTGTCGTGAGTCAAGTATGCGCGGTGGAGTATATCGCAGCAGAGATCGGAACGAGCAGAAATCTGTGAAACAAGGGAAAGGAGCAAGCTGCGGCGATTTTGTTTATCGGTATCCCTGAAGTCGAAGTAAAAGTATGCCATGGAGGCCAGTCCAGCATCGCGTAAAGTCATGATATCCTGGATGACCGCAGAGCTAGCAGATAGCTCAGGTCACCTGAAATGGACATACATGAGAAACAGCTCACCAAAGGACGCTCTTCCCGGAGCCAGCTATGGGGCCGAGTTGCATCAGAGAATGGAACGGGGAGGGTTCGATGACGTACGCTTGCCATGGATCCACAGCAGGGAGCCGGTGGACTTCCATTTTGCGAGAAGACTGCCTTGGAAGAACCAGATCGCTGTTCCCTGATGCTGAGTGCCGCACAAAATAATGTGATTCGTGGATGGATCGGGAGATGAGAGCCACTTTCGAAGGTCCTGTCGCCACTGGTTCCCTGTAAGAATATTGAGCATCGAAGGAACTGGGGTTGGTGTTGCAGGACCACGAACTCTTCGTTTCGTCAACATTGTTCGCCATAAATTGCATAATTGCTATCGCTTCTCTTGCTGTCTGTTGCACGATTACTTTTGTTTCTTTTCCGTCTGGCCAAATAGGCGTTCACGAAGAGGTCGGTAGGAAAATCTAACGCATCGCGCACCATCAAGTACCAATTTGACGCTATCGCCGACATCTTTCAGTTTGTCATCGACACCCTTAACTTCGTCATCAATCTTCGTTACTTCATAGTCGACGCCGTGAGTGATCTTCAGGAGTTGCGCGGTTGCCATCCGAACTTCCTCCTGTGTCAATTTGTCCAACCTCCTGAGAGCATCCTCGATATCCGTCTTTCCCACTAACTTCTTCAGATATTTTTCTGATCAAACATCAGCGGAACGCCGGAATCAGTACACCACATGGGCCTTGAAAACTTACTTGTTCGTCCCTGTTTTATCTCCTTTGTCGCAATAGCAAGGATATTGAGCACTTCTACCATTATCTTCACGATGATGTCCGTCATCGCCGCAGTTGCTCGGACCGAGGTATACGTCTCCATCCGTTTGAAAAAGCTCTCCATGCGTTCAAAGATGTCGATCAGGACCACTTGGACCGCAGTAGCGTCCTTAGCCGCCTGAAGAACGCAGATGTCCGAGTCAAACCCACTTGTACAGAGATGTTGAGACAGATACAGACCTGGAGCAAGACGCCAGCACCTGCGAAGATCACTTTCGCTGGTGAAAAAACCTGCATCGGAGCTATTGAACCGTAGTCCCCAAATGATATCACCTTAATTCTTACCAGACCGACCCCTTCGCCAAGGGTAGCTGAAAACGCGAGAAGGACGTTAACCGTTGGGCTGAGCCATTTTGTCAATCTTTCGTCACTTTTTCGAGCGTGATCTAGGTCGTCCACTTGGCTTTGAAGCACTGAAAGAATAGAATCAAGGGATTCGCATTTCTGAAGCTGAGATGCAAGAGGATGAGCGAGAAGGTCCCTCTTGGTTTGTTTCTCGTATGTTTTCAAAGCGGTGCTGAAGATCAATTGAAAGTCTGATTGTGGTGAAGCCGTAGTAGTCACGTGGAGTATCGAGGACATAGTCAAGCGACTAGGAAATAGCTCGGGAGAAAGGGCCCACTCAGAGAGGAGGATGGGGAGGAGAGGAGGATACTAAGCTGATAAACGGAGCCTTTGGTCGCAGGCGCACAGCCTAATGGACCAGTGAAATACCGACAGACGTCCCGTGATAAATTTGTATCATAGGCGCTCAACACAGTATTTATCATGACAGACTCAGAGATAAGATGCCAGTGAGGCTCAAACGTTCAACGAGACACGCCAGCGTCGACAATTACCACACTATAGTACACAAGGGCGAAAAGGCCGCAACGCTGAAAACAAGTAACCCCTTAACAAAGTCGCCCGGGCCTGCTTCATCACTCGGCCCCTCACGGCCTCACGGTCTAAGTATGGTTACGATCCAATGTCTTCGACCCTTACTGTACTGTAGTGTCACAGGGATTCATGTCCGCATTCTGTTAAAGTAATATCCCGGCAGCTTCGACGTGTCTGGTCGTGATCGCAAGATACAGGGGAGTCTAAAGGTCAGCTTGCTTGCTCCGGGGTCGAGGGGCGATCTCCCAACGTCGACATTGCCTGCGATCTCGATCGCATCTACATCAGTGCTCGTGGTAACTACGGACACTGACGTCGGCACCGCAACTCCGCGACTCGGAACGGCCTCTTGTATTATGCGCTGCGACCAGTGGAGTTTGGTTGTGACGAGCTCTAGAACAACCTGCTGTAAAATGTGACGGTGAGCTGGTATAAGTCAGCATTCCGACTGAAATCACTGAAATGGACCAGGAATTGTCTATATGCAGCCAAACCCACACCGCAAAATACGGCCGGTCTAGGTAAAATAGGTTTTCCCTCCGGCGGTGTATATGCGACGCTGTAATTTTGAAATTGCAATGACCGACCAAGCGTTGAGCCGTACTGAGCAGGGATAAAGTCGTTGCCCCCTCATCGTTGATGTCTTCGACCAGACGGAGTAGAATGCCTAGGTAGGTTTGTGTGATGATGGTATGCGCAGACCAGAGAAGAACGCGGCAGTGCGAGACACCTCTGCTTGAGCGAGCGAGACGAGACAACCCCAGGGTTTCTTTTACCGTACAAGTGCAAAATTGCATGACCCGGGGAAATCGTTTTCATCGACAGTTAACTTGGATAGAGCACCTGGACCGCACCGCTTTTTGACAAGTTGCTGACAGCCAATCCTCGATTCCCTCCCGAGGCGACATCAAAATTGAGGGTGAGCATCTCGGCGAGCTCCTAGACACGAAGCGGCGAGGGGTGATCAAAGACGAATAGTAGGCGGGAGCGAAAGGCTTGGCGTCGAATAGCGCGTCGATGGCGGGTACTTGGATCAAATGTCTCAAATGGTTGTGCATTAATGACAAAGGCTCGACGTACCAACAGAGTAGATAACGCAGACGTCACAATAGCCTGAAACCACATTTCTCTCCGTCACATATTTATCCGATACGTTCCACTGGCGCGGGCAGGAAAAGTCAGTTGGAAAAAAAGTAGTCATCGCCTGTGATGTCCTCAGCGGCCTGAGTTGGGAGCGAGGACCCGCTGGCATTTGAAGTCTCCCGGAGTCAACATCCGTGTCGCTGCGACATACGGTCGATGTCGTTGTATACTGTTAGATTGCGGGATTGTTGTGGTGAACCTGGACGACGTAAAATTGATCTGGTTGCCCTGCAGGAAAAGGGACGAAAAATGAAAATGCGTCCACCAAAGAAAAACCAACTTAAAAACTGTGCCTTGTCCAGTGGAAATCTGCACGGCGTCAGAATGTCGCTCGTTTCTACCTGGCAGACGAGGCGAAAGGCTGGACAGACATAACATGGGATGACGGCCTCCCGACCTCGACGACCGGCGTTGAACGTACGCTTATGGTTTGACTGCAAGCGGTCATGAGCGTGCCCGTGGCGACAAGGTACACGACGGTGACGTGCATGATAATAAGCGCGATGACTGGACCCCCGAGTCCGAGTCATGCCCAGTGTTCCGAGTCGCACCCAGAGCTCTCACCTGCGCCGTACTGTATCTAGCGATACAAATAGTATGGTGTCACTTTTTCGCTTTGTCAGCCTTTCGAGAAATACAATTTCGCGTTACCATGATAGTAGGTCGGTAGTAGGTCTCACAGCTGAAACAACAACTCGGATATGTATAATCGTGCGTACGGTAGCTGCGCCTAGAGGAAACCTCGTATCTTACATTATTCCTATGTCTTGTTCTCGATACCATGCCCCAACAACTGAGCGATCTCGTCGTGCCCCTCTTTCAATGCAATTTGATACGCGGTTCTGCCCTTACCATCCTCAGCGTCTACGTCCGCCCCACGTTCGAGTAACAGGTGTGCGACCTCCAACTCCCCCCAGTATGACGCCCAGTGCAATGGTGTCGACTGGTCCTTCCCACGTGCCTTGGGATCGGCACCGTGATCCAACAGAAATCGTGCAATGTCGACATGTCCGTTATTCGACGCCGCATGTAAGGGGGTGTGCCCGATGTCGTTCCGCGCGTTGATATCGGCATTATGCTTGAGAAACATCCGAACGAGCTCAAAATTTCCGTTACGAGCCACCATATGGAGTGGGGTCCAATGGTCGTCTTGCTTGGCGTTCACGTCGGCGCCGTGTTCGAGTAGTGACCGCACAATTTCGAGATGTTCCCACACCGATGCAATGTGCAGAGTTGTCCGTTCCCACTGGCCGAGGGAATTCACATCCACGCCGTGCTCCAGCAATGATTTCACAACTTCGACGTGATTCCTTCTTGCCGCTGCGTGCAACGCCGTTCCGCAAGCACCGCCCCTGGCGTTTCTGTGCTCCGGATGCTCGCTGATAAGCTTCACTACAACGTCAGGGAACCCACAGAGGGCAGCATAATACACGGGAGCCGCTTCAAGCAGTTCCGGACGCATCTCACCATCAGCTAGCCCCCAACGGTTATGATTGTCCGTGTCGTAGATCCGAATCCATCGCCGAAAATGTGCCTTGTCCGGGTCAAATAGATCTTCCACCCCATCGTTTATACGTTGTGCCACATTCTCAAATAGGGCATGGTCGACCCAGTGTTCGGCAGCGTATTGCACTAGTGGAAACCGCTGCACGGAGGTTTCACGAGCTGTGTCGTCCAAACGTAGCAGGACTCCTAGGCAAGCTTGTGAGACTATCGTATGAGCGGGCTCGAGGAGGATGTGATGGAATGAAACATCCCCGACGGCCATCGCGAGACGATCCGACGTCAGGAATTCTTTAACCGAGAAGTGCGAAAACTGCACCACCGGCGATTCGCCATCGTGAACTACGGTGATCAAACTGGAGCACGTCGACAGAACAGCTTGCTCTTGATCTTCCCGCCGCCAGTCCCCATTCAGCTTTGGAATTCCTCCCGACGCCTCATCAAAGTCGAACGCAAGTACTTCCGCAAGCTCCTCCAGGCGGAGAGGCCGAACTGCAACTGTGAGACATTGCAACAGACGATGGGCATGGTCTCGGGTTGCCTTGCTGATATTCTTCAGTATCCGCTCGTACGTTTCGTCAAGAGATTCCGGAAGTTCCCGAAGAATACGTCGTAGACTTGGCGGGAAACATTGTCGTACGGTTTCTAGTTGACAGAAAACCCACCGGAACCTGCGATAATATCAGTGAGGACGTGCCGATGGCAACCGACTACTCACATTCCATCGGCTCTGTCCGAGAGCGTCTCGATGACCAAATTCTGATCTTGCTCTCGCCATTTGCCCATCCGCGGATCCAAGTGGACGACGGAGCTAACATACTCGACAATGTCCTCTCTTTGCCCAGTTTGGTCATGAAGCGAGACTCGAAGAGACGTCAACGGCTCGAGAGCAGTCCGGATGTCGATTTCGGGGCGACTAGTGACACATATATGAAGATGTGGGAGCGGAAGTTCGACAAGATCCTTCACGAGATCTAGGACCAATTCCCTGGGGGACGGCACTCCAAAAGTGACGGGACACTCGTCGAGAGCATCCAGAATAATGTAGATTGGGCGATTATTGGAAAACATGAGCGTCTCCTTGAGGCATTGTATCAACACATAGTCAGTGGGCTTGTGTGCGCCGTTGTCGTGGGTCACATATGCGCGGTGGAGTATATCGCAGCAAAGATCGGAGCGAGTAGAAAGCTGGGAAAGAAGGGAAAGAAGCAAGTTTCGGCAATTCTGTTTATCGGTATCCCTGAAGTCGAAGTAGAAGTATGCCATAGAGGCCAGTCCAGCATCGCGCAAAGTCATGACATTTTGGATGATCGCAGAGCTAGCAGATAACTCAGGCCACCCGATACGAAGACATATGAGAAACAGCGCACCAGAGCACGCTCTTCCCGGAGCCCGCTAGAGACAATTCGCATTAGAGATTGGAACGGGAAATGGCCGGATGACGTACGCTTGCCATGGATCCACAACAGGGAACCGGCAGACTTCCACTCTGCGAGAAGACTGCCTCGGAAAAACCACCTTGCCGTCCCCTGGTGCTGAGCGGCGCAGAAGATAATGTGATTCGTGGATGGATCGGGAGATGAGAGCCACTTTCGAAGGTCCTGTCGCCACTGGCTCACTGTCGGGGTATTTAAGTATCTATAAGTAGCCGGGGTTGGGTTTACGGGGCAACGAACTCTTCACTTCGTCAACATTGTTCGCCATAAATTGCATAATTGCTGTCGCTTCTCTTGCTGTTTGTTGCACGATTGCTTTTGTCTCTTTTCCGTCTGAAATGGACGTCCACGACGGAATGGGTAGGAAGAATATAACGCATCGCGTACCATCAAGTACCAATTTGACGCTATCGCCGACATCTTTCACTTTGTCATCGACACCCTTAACCTCGTCATCAATCTTCGTTACTTTATAGTCGACGCCGTGAGTGATCTTCAGGAGTTGCGCGGTTGCCATCCGAACTTCCTCCTGTGTCAATTTATCCAATCTCCTAAGAGCATCCTCGATGTCCGTCTTTCCCACCAACTTCTTCAGATATTTTTCTGATCAAGCATCAGCGGAACGCCGGAATCAGTACACCACTGGGGCCTTGGAAACTTACTTGTTCGTCCCTGTTTTATCTGCTTTGTCGCAATAGCGAGTATATTGAGCACTTCTACCATTATCTTCACGATGATGTCCGTCATCGCCGCAGTTGCTCGAATCGAGGTATACGTCTCCAGTCGTTTGAAAAAGTTCTCGATCCGTTCAAAAATGTCGATCAGCGCATCTTGAGCTGCACTAACATCCTTAACCGCCTGACGAGCGTAGGTGTCAAGCTCGCTTGAAAAGAGATGTCGAGAAAGATACTAACCTGGAGGAGGACACCAGCACCTGCGAAGATCACTTTCGCAGGTGAGAAAACCTGCGACAGAGTCGTTGGAGCGTTGTCCCGACAATCATGTTGAGAGCCTTACCAGACTGACCCCTTCGCCAAGAGTAGCTGAGAACGCGAGAAGGACGTTAACCGTTGGGCTGAGCCATCTTGTCAAATTTTCATCGGATTTTCGAGCTTGATCGAGGTTATCCACTTGACTTTGAAGCACAGAAAGAATCGAATCAGGTGAGTCGCAGGCCTGAAGCTGAGATGCGAGGGGATGAGTGAGGAGGTCCCTCTTGGTTTGTTTCTCGTATGCTTTCAAGGCGGTGCTGAAGATCGATTGAAAGTCTGAAGAAGGTGAGGACCGTGAGGTCGTGGTCACGTGGAGTATCGAAGACATAGTTCAAGTCAAGGTTCAAGTGGCTAGGAGAAGGGTTGGCCCTGGGAGAATGGGTCAAGTTAGAGAGGAGAGGATGGGGAGGAGAAGACGATATCGAGCTGATCAACGGGGACTTTGACCGGTCGCAGGCGCACAGCCTCATAATGAACCAGTGAAATCCCGACGGCGATAAATGTGTATCTGGGTCATAGGCGCTCAATAGGTACCGTAACAGACTCGGAGATAAGATGAGTTTCAGACGTTCGACGTTCGGGCACGCCGGCACCAACGACTGCCGCACTACGGTATACATGGACGAAAGGACCGCGACGCCAAAAACCAACAATACCCCAACAACGGCGGCCAAAGTCACCGGGGCGAGTTGGCCGATCTAAGGCAAAGCGAGGCACGAGCGGCGCCTTAGAGCATTGTCTTTGTGTGAGCGGACATGGCGGCACGTGACTCATTCCTTCCTTGCCTGCCGCCACCTGTCCGCCCACATTTTCAACCGGTCTAGAAAACCGGAATCTTTTATTTTCTTGCGATCTCCTCTCCTCTCACAACCATATTATTCAATCCCACCTGTACCTAACCGATGCCACGCATACTCGAAGATCCATCCCGAGCGAGATGCCCAAACTTCGGAGGCCACGAATGGGACTTCTTACGTCAGACTATGATTGATGCCCACCAAGGCGCAAACCCTCTCACTGAGGATGAGGCCGCCCAACGGCTAAGGGAGACCTGGACTAGGGAGAACGATAACCAAAGATTCGCCTGGGACGAGCAGCTCGAACAAGACCGGGCTGAACAAGAGGAACAAGACAGGCTGGCGCAAGAGGAAGAAGATGCTCAGCAGGCTCTGCGCGACAAGGAAGCCGAGCAGCAGCGCAAGGAAGCGGAGAAGAAAAAACCCAAAATTGGCTCCTTCGTCAAAGGCCAGGGTGTCGGGAACTGGATCGAGCCGTGCCCTGCTCAGTACGCGCTGAACAAGATCAACAACCTGGAATACATTGAACTGGACTACTTCACCGTCAGAGGGTGTAGAGATGCCGCCGCTGACTCCCACAAATCCATTAGCCAAGATACTCTGTCTTTCGCGCAAGTCGAAGACACCCTCGCCATCCGTCCACTTGCCGCCATGAGGCCTTCTCGGAACATCCGGAGCGACGAGAACCTGAGCTGGGACGAAATGATGTACGCGAAGAACACAATGCTTCACTTCATGGCCCGTTCCCAGGTCTGGCCCCAGGCGCACATGATATCCCTAGCCGCCTTCTTCGTCGCCCTCGACGTTCACCCCAGAAGGGCGCAGATCAACGGCAATGAAATCCTCATATTATACCAAAGCCACGTCCGACGCGAGTGGTTCGACGCGTTCAAGCAGGAGCGAGGCTTTGACATCGAAGTCATCAACAAAGCTTTTCTGCAGGCCCTCGCCGAGACTGTGAATAGCGGGATACAAGACAGAAAGATCGAGCAGGTGCGCTTTTCCTTTTCTCCCTCGTACGATGAACCTTTGCGCTAACGACACCCACTCCTCCCTCTCCCGTCCCACCTCTCCTTCCACCCTGCCGTACCCTGCCGGGCCTCGTCCCTTTGCTGTGCCGTGCCGTTTGCTGCCCATGCTGTATTACATACTGCCGCGCCGTCCTCCTCACCCCACCACCGGCTACCCCCCGCGTGCTGGCGTTGCCCAACCACTGCCGTCCCTTGCCCCACGCACCGTTTTATCACCCCTGCCGCGCCGCCCTCTCGCCCCATGCTCGGCCATTGCAACCTGCTGTCCTGCTGTTCACCTCCCGCCGTACCTCAGATAATGAGAGCGCAAGCCAGTCGCGACCCCCATATGTCTCGCATGGCCCCTAGGCACCGGGACCGGGCTAGCCACTCGCATGGCCGAACACGCTCCTCCTCCCCTCGTCGCACCTCCCCACCTGGGAGACGCCCACGTTCGCGCTCCCCACGGGCCACCCAGGGCACCTCTTCTGACCGCCCGGAGCCGTACCCTCGAGGCACGGCCAAGCGCTCTAGATCAGACAAGCCCGAGTTTTTTCCGTCCGGCGCAGGCCCGCGTGGGGGAGTCTGCGCAGCATGCCTCGGCCTCCACGAACACGCTTTCTCCAAGTGCGATGGCGTCAAGCTATGGGATGGGTCTTGTTACGAAGAAGCCTTCCTTATCTTTTCCTCTACTATGTTGCCTCGTGTTCGCGTGTACTTTTACCCATGACCCGCTTCCTTTCTACCTTCCGCTTCTATCTCGCACCCACCGTATGACCATTACGATACCGATCTTACGACTCTTGGAGTCCGCGGACGTCATCTGACCCCCGCGTGCCCCCGCGGGATTCGCTTGTTCCATTTACAGACTTTCCTTTCATACTACTCGATTAGCTCGCTAGGGCCAGTACCCTAGGATCGCGTCATATGTTTGCGACTCGCAAACATCCTGTACTAGTATATAAGTCACGCCCTATCTAGCTTGTACGATAGACTTGACTTCTTGTGTAATACCACATCGTCTTTGCCTCACGAACCCTGCTTGACTCGCCCTTGCGCTTGAGTCCACGCCTTTGCTCGCCTTTACGCTTGAGCCCTAATTCCCGCTATTACTCTAGTGCCCCTGGGAGGCCTAGTAGTACTTGTTCACCATCGAACTGAGTCTTAACCGACTCGCGCCTTTCCGATCCCGATTGACTTACGAAGTACACGTCGTACTTAACGCCTCTGTGGTGGCGTTACATTAAGTCAAGTCTCTCACAGTGGCGACATCTAGTCGCAGTCAGTCTCGGTTCCAGGCCGAGTACATTGATCGTTACAGCACCGACGAGCTCTCTGACAAAATCAAAGGATCTGCAGTTTGGGCAGAACACGACGGAGTCGAAGGATACTTTCTCTTTCACCCCAGTACACAAAAATATCGACAAATTCACTACCTCGACGATATCCGCCAGTGGGCATACATAGACTACTCACCAAAACAGGGGAAGTGGTACACCATTAGCATCGTACCCCCCGCACTCGGAGTAGGACCTTTTGGAGCCCGCACTACGAGTGGCATCGACATCGACAGCCCAGACCCCGACTCCCCAAGCGTACCTGTTCCTACAACGAACCTACCAACCACCGCATTCCCTTCCTACGCAATGTCACAGACCCAGCAGCAGGCTTCGGCCAGCACGACGCTCACCAGTGGAGGCGGAGGAGGTGGAGGAGGAGGAGGACCCTCGGGAGCCCCGAGCTCAGGAGGAGGAGCCTCAGCACCACCCAGCGGAGCCCCGACCGGAGGAGCCGGTGGCGGTGGCGGTGGCGGTGGTGGCGGTGGTGGCGGTGGCGGTGGCGCTGGTGGCGCTGTGCCAGGAGGAGCCGCGCCAATAGTAGCACCCGGAGGTCATGGAAGGTTGGGAGGAAACCCACCCCCGGAGTTCACAGGGGTAAGGGACAAGAGCAAAGCTTTCCTGCTCGCGTTCGACCTCTACATCGGAATGAACCCGGAGGTCGACCAACTCAGGATCCCCTCTTCACGTGCCATGACTCTCCTCTCCTACATTAGAGGACCCCTTGTCGATGACTGGGTGGCAGAACAAGTGCGATGGCTCAACGAACAGGTAGCCAATGGGGTGGACCGAGGAAACATGGTCCTGTGGAACACCGTCCGAGACAGATTTGTAGCCGCCTACTTCGATACAGCGGAACGAACCAATGCCCGTAAATCACTCCAGACGCTTACCATGAAAGGGGAAGACATCGACACATATATCGCCACATTTGAAAACCTTGTTATCAAGGCCGGGTATAACCCCGATGAAGCCACGACCCTCGACATTTTCCAAGACGGGCTACCTAATCAGTTAGTCATTAACGCTATTCGCTTCCAGCATCCCGTCAATTGGGAGCAGTGGAAGGCGGCCGCACGACTTCAGCAGGCTGAATACCTCATTTTAAAGGATCGCCTGGGCAAGAACAAACCATCGCGCGGTCGAAAGGGTGGACACAGCCGAGAGCAGTGGGTCCAGGCCCTCAACAGAACGCGTGACCCGAATGCCATGGATGTTGGACGCGCCAGAGCCTCCGTGGCCCTTACCGACACCGACAAAGCCCAACTTCAAAAGGAGGGACGATGTTTTAGATGTCGTGCTCAAGGGCACATCTCGCGTAACTGCCCACAAAAAAGCGTGCGCGTGGCTGCAGCCAGCGTTGCCATGGCGCTACCCGCCACTTCCTCAAGAGTTGCGCTCCCCCCTCCCCCGACTACAAACGTACCAACTCCCACCATCAGTACTGTCGCCGTATCAGCTAATCGCATCCTTTCGAATGAGGAGCAGGCAGACGTACAGATCGCAGCGATGAAGGCACAGTCACAAGAGGTGCGCGACCTCATGGTCGAAAAGTTGTTTGGAAGAGAGGATTTTCTCGACGCTTGAACCCGGCGGCCTGGGCTAGAGCTTTAAACTTAAACGTGTACACTAGCAGATATCGATCCATGCGAATCCCAGTTCTGTTTAAATCTGCACACGCAACGGCCGAACGACAAGTCCTTATCGACTCGGGAGCAACAGACAATTTCATATGCTCCACACTTCTTAAACGACTCCAGATCGGGACCAGAGACGTCACTCACCCTATCCGTATCTGGAATGTGGACGGCACCCATAACCAGGACGGCGCCATCACTCAGTACACGGACCTCACCGTGAAGACAGGAAAAGAGGAGAGGACGCTTCGCTTCCTGGTCACGAACCTAGGAAGGGACGAAGTTATCCTCGGATACCCTTGGTTTACGGCCTTTGAGCCGAGTATCAAGTGGGGAGATGCAACGTTGAATGAGGAGTTTCAACCGGTTGTAGTCTCGAGCCTTCACTTGTCAGACGAAGCCACGCCCATGGAGGCATCCATTCGGGCGTTGGAGACGTATGAACTTGACGAGGAAGCGTGGGAGCAACTCGTAGACGACGAGTGTGAACCTCAGATCGCATTTTTGCGAAAAACGACGACTGCGTCGGAGCTAGCACAGCGAGAAGCGGCAAAGAAGGAGCAACGGACGTTCGAAGAGATGGTCCCAGCGGAGTATCATCGTCACCGAAAAATATTTGACGAAGAAGCATCCCACCGATTCCCCCCGTCACGTATTTGGGACCACGCTATTGACCTGCTTCCTAACGCTCCCGCCGCGCTCGACTGTAAGGTCTACCCCCTTGCGCAGAATGAGCAGGAAGCGCTCATGACGTTCCTTACGGAACAACTAGAAAAAGGATATATACGTCCATCCAAATCACCTTACGCGTCTCCATTCTTCTTTATTAAAAAGAAAGATGGTAGGTTGCGACTAGTGTTCGAAAGTCCAGTCCTGTGAACCGGAAAAAAACCGGGACCGGACCGGACCGCAACCGATGGCAACCGGACCTTCGGTTGCGGTTCACCCGGCCTGAGAAGTTTACCGGTTGCGGTTCATCCAAATTTGGCATTTGGGTGAACCGCCACAGGGCCGGTTGGGACCGGTCCCAACCGGTCTTTTCATCAACGACGACCACCCGACGACGCCAGTATCGATAACGACGCAGATTCAAGTGTACGACCACAGTTTCGACACCCGCCGCGCCACCTGCAGCATCGACCAACACCAGGCTGAACCGGCCTCAACACCACGCCACCACCGACCACCGACCACCGACCATGGTCATGCCAACATCGGCGACACATCAGCCGCAACGTCGACACACCAACAACTACAACCTGCAACAACAACATGCCGACGACCACAAGATCTACAACGACGACACCCGACAGCCGCAACAATGACACATCGACAATGGCGGCACATCGACAACCGCACCATCAACGCACCGACTACCACGACGACGGCCCCAACAACACGTCGACAATGACACCGACGATCAAGACGACGACACGTCGACAGCCGCAACGACGGCACGTCGACAACGGCGACACACCAGCAGCTGCAATATCAACACAGCCTCAAGAACAATATCGACATCCACAACAACGACGACGACGCATCAACCGACAATGACGACACATCAACGGCCGTGATGTCGAGGTCAACCACGACGCCGACTCAAGCCGACGATCGGACAACTATTGCGACGCGTTCGAGTTTCCTCTTTGTCGCGAAGAGGACGAGGACAATATTATATTCCATACAGTAGTAGTAGAGTAGTTACCACTTATTGTAAACTACCAGTAGCCAACTTGAATGAATATTTATGACGGTTGCAGTCGGTCTTTGGCCAGTTGCAACCGGCTCAGCACAGACCAGTTTAGACCGCAAAGACCGGTCTTTTGAGGATTCGGCAACCGGGTGGGACCGACTCCTGTCGGTTCGGTCCGGTTTTGGGGCGAGGGGATGAACCGATGGATCGGTCCCGGTCCCGGTCTTTCCAAATTAGGCAAAAAAACCGGACCGGACCGGACTTTCAATCACTAGTTGCGACCCGTACAAGACTATCGGCGGCTGAATGAAATAACCGTTCGAAATCACTACCCCCTTCCCCTTATCCCTGAATTGGTGGACCGCATACGTGGAGCACGCCTATACTCCAAGCTTGACATCAAATGGGGTTACAACAATGTACGGGTCAAAGGAGGAGACGAGTGGAAAGCTGCGTTTAAGACTAACCAAGGACTCTACGAACCCTTGGTCATGTACTTTGGCCTCACAAACTCGCCCTCGACGTTCCAAGAAATGATGGACACGATCTTCCGACCCCTTGTCCTCACCAACGAAGTAATCATCTACATGGACGACATCCTAATCGCAACCGCCATCGACTACCCTCATCATCGCGCAGTGCTCCATGAAGTCCTCCGCCTATGTGAGAAGCACGACTTATACGTCAAACCGGAGAAGTGCGAGTTCGAAGTCCTCGAGGTGGAGTATCTGGGGCTGATCATAGGCCATGGAAACCTGCGTATGGACCCTGTTAAAGTACGAGGCATCCAGGAGTGGCAAGCCCCGAAGACCCTCCGGGAGGTGCGCGCATTCCTCGGATTTTGCAACTTCTACCGCCGGTTCATCCGAGGATTCTCCTCGCTGGCACGACCGCTCCACAACCTCACGCGAAAAGACACACCATGGCGATGGGGGCAGGACGAACAGGACGCGTTCACAAACATCAAACGGTGTATTGGACGTGAACCAACGCTATTATTCCCCGACTTCTCAAAACCATTCGAACTAGAAGTAGATGCCTCGAACGTAGCCATCGGAGCCGTGCTGAATCAGCTCGGCCCGGATCAGAAATTACACCCCGTCGCATTCCACTCCGAATCACTCAGCGCAGCGGAACGCAATTATGATATCTACGACCGAGAACTCTTGGCCGTCGTAAAAGCACTGAGAGCCTGGCGAACGTACCTAGTCGGGTCTCCACACAAAATCATTATCCACACCGACCACGCCAACCTTCAATACTGGAAGGAACCACGGAAAATTAGTCGCCGAGTAGCACGCGAGTTCTTGGAACTATCGGAGTACGACTTCGTATTGAAGCACGTCTCTGGAGTAAAGAACGGTCGCGCAGACGCCCTGTCAAGGCGAGCGGACTACACAGTCGACGAAGAGGACAACAACAACGTAATCGTCCTCCCCGCTGAACGATTTATCCGCGCTACCGAGATGTCAATGCACGACATGGACATCTGGACCCAAATCTCACAGAACCTTGACGAGAAGGACATCCTGCGTTGGATTGAACCCCACAACCTGAAAAAGGTGGGGGGGCTATGGTGGAAAGGCGACGCCTTGGTTGTCGTGGGCGACAATGATCTTAAACGGGGGGTAATCACCTTTTTCCACGATACTCCCGCGATGGGACACCCCGGAATCGCAAACACTTTCGAGCTTCTCCGTCGCGACTACTGGTGGCCCAACATGCGCAAGGACGTGGAAGACTACGTCAAAGGTTGCGCAACATGCCAAGCCAACAAAATCAACACACACCGACAAAAACCACACCTCTTCCCCATCACCACCGACCCAGACGCCGAACCCTTTGAAGTCGTAGCTATGGACTTCATCACGAAGCTCCCAGTGTCCGACGGATATGACTCCATCTTGACGATCACAGACCACGACTGCTCGAAGGCAGCTATCTTTATCCCCTGTCACGAGTCAATAACCGCAGAAGGAGTGGCACGACTCTATCTACGTCATGTGTACCCACACTACGGCATCCCCCGAAAGATCATTACAGACCGAGATCCCCGGTTTACCTCCGCATTTATGAAAAACCTCTGCAAAGTCCTCGGTATTCGCCAAAATATCTCTTCTGCCTACCACCCACAGACAGACGGACAGTCAGAACGCACGAATCAGTGGCTAGAGCAGTATTTGCGACATTGGAGCAACGTGCAGCAGGATAACTGGGCCGAAGCATTGCCAGTCGCACAATTCGCGCACAACGCGTGGCCAAACGCGACCACAAAGGAATCCCCCTTTTCCCTCATCATGGGCTGGGAACCACGCACCATGTGGACGCCAAAGCCTACAACATCCCCATCCGTCGAACAGCGCCTAGAGGAGATGGTCATCAGACGACAACACGCGCAAGACTGCATTAAGCATGCGCAAGACTTGATGATGAAGCGAGGAAAGACGCGCTTCGTTCCGTATCAGGAAGGAGCCCAGGTCTGGCTAGAGGGAACGAACCTGCGAACCTTCTACCCAACCGCCAAACTTGGCCCGAAGCGCCACGGACCTTTCCGTATTAAGAAGGTTCTATCGGACGTCTCTTACGAATTGGAACTCCCCGCTACATGGAAGATTCATCCCGTGTTCCATGCCAACCTCCTCACTCCATATAAGGAGACGGAACTACACGGCGCGAACTTCGCACGACCTCCGCCTGACCTCGTCGATGGAGAAGAAGAGTTCGAAGTAGAGCGCATTCTCCAGTCGAGGCTGCACGGACGAGGGCGCAAACTTCAATTCCTAGTTCAGTGGAAAGGATTCCCCATAAGCGACAGCTCATGGGAACCACTTGAGAACGTACGGCACGCCTCGGAACTTATCGCCGATTTTTATCACCTAAATCCTACCGCCGATGGGGCTGGACGAAAGATATAAATGACGTCCCCCCAACGCTCCTTGCTCCCCATCCCCACTTCTACCATGACTTCCACTCCCATCGTCTCCACTATTCCCGCTCGCCGCCCAGTCGAGATTATTCTCGAAAACCTAACCGTGCCCTCACAGGAACTCGGTGTCCCGTCTGAAGTAGACGGTCGTACGCCATACTCGGTGATTCTCAGTCGCTCCACATCTCCTACCCTCGCCCTAGTCGCGACGGCCCTTTCTAAGCTTGAGGAACCACCTACTCCTATACTCCCACCTTGCCTCCCCACTGTCCCGATCATCCAACCCTCGCCAGCCTCACCCCCACCTGTCGACACGCCCGTTGCTGTGCATGATGTGCCAGTTCCGTACTCCCTTACGCCACCACCTCCCCTCGAATCCTCCATAGTCGACGCAGCCCACTTCCCCGCCTTCCCCGCTGGGATTGACCATATCCCAACGCCTGTCCCCCAACTACGCATCGCCGAGCCGGACCCAGCCCTGGCCCTCCTCGATGATGAGGATGAAGAGGGAGACGCGGTCGACCCCGGTCTCCCCTTCTTCCTCAACGACCCCACCTCCCCTACTTTCTTCCCACTCCTGATTGGAGGAGTCGACTGCCCACTACAAACCGCCCGTTTCATCTACTACCGAAAGAGTTATCAGGAGGTCGTCGGGACCATGGGGAAAGGCCACCCCTGCTACATTTCGCAGGTCTTCCTCAATTCGGTCTATGGCGACCAACTCCCTCAGCACATCACCAACAATCAGCTAGACATGTTCCATCCCCACGACCCCCGTGCTATTGTGCTTGACGAGGTGCTTGCAGAGCTGCGAAGTCCCCGCCTCCATGCCGAGGTATCCCGTCTCCGCGAATGTCTGGTGCGCCGGGACGCAATACAGACGCGGGCATCGGACCTTCGACGCCTCCAGTCCGAGCTGACTAAAGACGAGTTTGGGCTGGACATGGACCTCGCTGGTGTGCGTAAGAGACTGCAGTACGCTCGGGCCGTCCCCCTCATATCCAACAAATACGCAGAGCTTCATGCGAAGCCGGTGCGCCCTAGGGGAACACCCGAGCAGATCCCCCTCCTCCCGCGTGTGGGAGGACCTTGCGAGATGCCGCGCCTCCAAGGGGAAGGCCGTCAGCGGCAACGCAAGTGCTTCCAATGTAAGTCCACCAAACACTTGGTGGCGCAGTGCCCAGACCGACGAGAGCGCGAGCCATGCAAGTGGTGCGGCAGTCGAGTTCATCGGTCCAACACCTGCCTGATTCGCAGGCTCTCTCCCATGTCCCCCGCATACGTCGACCCAGATAGTCGCCCCAGATGGTGCGGCAAGTGTCTGCGACACGACGCGAGGCACGAAGAGATCAAGTGTCCGATGTACGAGCAGTGTCGGGATTGTGGTGAGCATGGACGTTTCATGTTCCTGCGTCATCACACTTGCCCCCGCACTCCATCCCCCACACCTACCAATGTCGTGCCGGAAGAGGACTGTTACTACACTAGCGACTAGTCGAAGTCGTGGCGACTTCGAGTCTGACAGGGGGGTAATGTTACGAAGAAGCCTTCCTTATCTTTTCCTCTACTATGTTGCCTCGTGTTCGCGTGTACTTTTACCCATGACCCGCTTCCTTTCTACCTTCCGCTTCTATCTCGCACCCACCGTATGACCATTACGATACCGATCTTACGACTCTTGGAGTCCGCGGACGTCATCTGACCCCCGCGTGCCCCCGCGGGATTCGCTTGTTCCATTTACAGACTTTCCTTTCATACTACTCGATTAGCTCGCTAGGGCCAGTACCCTAGGATCGCGTCATATGTTTGCGACTCGCAAACATCCTGTACTAGTATATAAGTCACGCCCTATCTAGCTTGTACGATAGACTTGACTTCTTGTGTAATACCACATCGTCTTTGCCTCACGAACCCTGCTTGACTCGCCCTTGCGCTTGAGTCCACGCCTTTGCTCGCCTTTACGCTTGAGCCCTAATTCCCGCTATTACTCTAGTGCCCCTGGGAGGCCTAGTAGTACTTGTTCACCATCGAACTGAGTCTTAACCGACTCGCGCCTTTCCGATCCCGATTGACTTACGAAGTACACGTCGTACTTAACGCCTCTGTGGTGGCGTTACAGGTCTCCAGGCGTTGCCAGAAAGAACGGGCAAGGAAAGCTCATCATGGCAGATGGCCTCCCCGTGTGCTTCGACTGGCAGATCCCGAAAGGATGTTCCTCTGCAAGTCACTCCGAGCGTCACCGATGCTCCGGATGCGGAAAACCCGACCATGGGGCACAATCTTGCCCTCGAGCGGAGAAAGCGTGAGCCCCTCACCCCGTACAAGCGCGATGCCTGGGCAGCGGAGCTCTCACGCCTCGGCCTCCTCCCCAAATACCCTCTCCTTATACATAGCCTCACGGTCGGCTTCGATCTGGGCATCCCAACTATTTCCCGAACCTTTACTCCACCTAATCACGTCTCGGTTAACTCACTTATTAATGTATATAACACCGTCGTGGAACATGAGTTCGCTGTGGGCCGTTACATCGGCCCTTTCACGCGCAGACAGCTGGAGGCCAGTCTCGGCCCCTTCCAATCCTCTCTCCTGTCCCTCGTTCCCAAAACGGCCAAGCCTGGAAAGTACCGAGCGGTGCACAATTTCTCCCACCCGCACAATCCCCAGCCCGACGCGGCAGCTATCAATGCCAGCATTAACAGCGATGACTTCCCGTGCACGTGGGGCACCTTCACCGCGGTCGCGCTGCTCATCGCCCGTCTCCCGCCAGGATCTCAGGCCTCGGTACGCGACGTGGCAGAGGCTTACAGAACCATCCCGGTCATTCCTACCCAGTGGCCGGGCCTCGTCATACGTCTGCAGGCAGAAGACCAATTTTCCGTCAACGTTTGCAATAACTTCGGACTTACCTCCGCTGGAGGTGTTTACGGAATGGTGGCTGACGCCGGCGCAGACGTATTTCGGGGCCACGGCATCGGCCCCCTGGCCAAATGGGTTGATGACCACATATTCTTCAGGGTCCCCCGAAAACATCTTGCCGAATACAACGCCCGGCGGGCAAAGTGGCACGCCGAGATACAGGCTCACGGGGGCCAAAGGCAAGACGGCAGCCGCCTTTGGTTCAAAGGAAAGAGCCAGCCTGATGACTCCCCGGAGGAATTCACCGAGGACTGTGGCTTCGCGCTGCGGGACTTGGTGGACGCCTCGCCGCGCTCAGAGCAAGATGCGCTTTTCGCGTACACAGACAACGACATTGATGCGGTCTCAGCGTCCCTCGGCATTCGATGGGAGCCATCAAAATCGGTCCCATTCGCGACTGAAGTCCCATATCTCGGCCTCCAATGGGACCTGCACGCCCGCATTGTGCACCTCCTCGAAGGGAAGAAAACTAAATACCTGGCAGCGATCGCGGAATGGGAGACCAAGCGCGCGCATGATCTCCTCGAAACGCAGAGACTTTACGGAAAACTCCTGCACGCTTCGATGGTTATGCCATCCGGTCGGGCCTACCTCACCAGCCTGGAGGCCATGCTGGCCTCGTTCAGTGACAATCCTTTCGTACCGCACACCCCACCCCGCGACACTCCAAGCGATCTTGAATGGTGGAAGCAGCGCCTCCACCGACCCGAATTCTCCCGACTCATCCCAGAGCCTCACCCCCTCGTCGATTACGAGGCTTACTCAGACGCGAGCTCCGGATTTGGGGTGGCGATCACCATCGGCCCCAAATGGCGAGCGTGGCGCCTCGTCGACGGCTGGAAATCCCATGGAAGAGACATCCAATGGGCCGAGGCCATCGGCTTCGAACTCCTCATCCTCAGTCTACGCTCGTGTGCTGGCCAGGGCGAGTATTTCAAGGTTTACGGGGACAACCGGGCGGTTGTCGAAGGATGGTGGAAAAAGTCCAGCGCCAACAAGCCCACCAACCGGGTATTCCGCCGCGTACTCGAACTTGCGGAGGGCAGCGATTGGTCGATACACACCAGATACGTCCCTAGCGCACAAAATCCCGCTGACGCCCCATCTCGAGGGCGCTACCCTCCCCGCGAGCTCCTCCTCGACCGCATCGTCATCCCAGAAGAGATCCAACCTTTCCTTGTCGACATCGGCCCCAGCCAACCTGATAAGGGCCGCCGCCATTGAGGGGTTCATGCGCTCGGAAGACACCCTGCGCACATCCCCGGGCGCAGATCAGAGGGAGGCCAAACGGCGAAAATCCCTCGACACGAGGCCACGTCAGGTGATGATACCCCCCACCACGGCACCCCAGCATAAGAGGCCAGCTCCATACGCGCCCTCCCTCACTCCTCGCCCCTCCCACCTCCGCCCCCATTGTCTTGCCAGAGACCGTCTGAGATTATGGACCCCGACCCACAGCCCGACCCCTTCCGCAAGTACCTCTGCGCTCGGCCCAGCAGAGAGAGAACGCGTGAAGGACACGATGGCACATGCATGGGAAGAGGACACGCGCGCCGCATACGGCTCAGGCCTCCTAATGTGGCACTGCTTCTGCGACGACAGGAGCATACCGGAGCCGGCCAGAGCCCCTGCCGCCCAAGACCTCTTATCGACTTTCGTCGCCTACATGGCAGTGGCCTACTCCGGCAAGACAATATCCAACTACCTGAACGGGGTACGCGCCTGGCACATTCTGCACAGCGTCCCCTGGGTCGTGGACAAGAAGGAGATGGACGCGATGTTGCGGGCGGCCCACAAGTTAACCCCGCAATCCTCAAAACGGAAAGAGCGTCTCCCCTTCACCCCCGAGTTCATCACGGCCGTCCGGCAGCACCTCAATCTGGAAGAGCCCGTCGATGCGGCAGTATTCGCATGCCTCACCACCTGCTTTTACGCCTCCGCCAGGCTAGGCGAGTTCACGGTTCGCACCCTGGAGAGCTTCCGCGCGAATACTCACATCACCACCCGGAACCTCTCCTACGACCAGGACCGCAACGGCTGCAAGGTCACCGTCCTCCACCTTCCCTTCACCAAATCTGCCGGCAACGCGGGCGAGGACGTGTACTGGGCCTCGCAGAACGGAGACACAGACCCCTCGGCGGCCCTGCAGAACCACCTTCGAGTCAACCAGCCGCTCGAAACATCCCACCTCTTCGCTTATCGAGCCAAAAACACACGCCGCGCGCTCACCAAATCAAAATTTCTCGAAAGGGTTGGAATAGCCGCACAAGCAGCGGGCCTCGAGCCACTGCAGGGGCACGGCATATGGATCGGATCCACCCTCGAATATCTCCTGCGAGGAGTTCCCTTCGACGTGATGAAAGCAAAGGGCCGATGGGCTGGAAACTCCTTCTTACTGTACCTAAGGAAGCACGCCGTCATCATCGCCCCATACATCCAGGCCGCGCCTCAACTTCACGAAACTTTCATCCGATACACCATGCCCCCAGTTCGCTAAAGCAGCACACCGCCCCCGCTCATCTGCGCAGATGCGCCGCCTATCCTCTTCTCCAGGTAAGCCATCGATTCCTAAACTTAGGGGTACCGAGCCTCACTCGCCGCGTCATCGATTCCTAATAGGCTGGGTGTCGCGACCTCGGCTCGGCAGCAGAGACCCCCATCTCCGATCGTGAAGCGCTTCGCGCTTTCGCCCATTATCTTTACGCTGCCATAGTACTCCGGCCTTCCTATAACATTTCCTAATTATCTACTATGCTTGTACATCTCCCCGAAACCTCCCTTCCCGAATACACCTGTTGCGCAGCAATGCACGCAGCAAACAGGAATGCACGTTCTCACCTTAGAGTAGGTTGAGAGACTGTAGCGTGGAGAGGGTGCACAAGTGAGAAAGAGAGTGAATGTCTATTCGCCTCCCTCCCCATAGGAGGGACTTTATACTCTATGGTCCTACCCTGACCATTTGCGTAAAAGTGATGAGTACAGGCGTCCACAATATCGCGTTTTCACACACGCCTGATGTAAACTACCACTTCGAGATAGTCATAGGACTTCTCTCGCATAGAGGGCGTATTGCGCCCATTGTAGTACGTATCCCAACTACCGTAATAGGCAAACATACTACCGTAATGTCGTAACTGCTATAGATAAGGTCCTTACGTACTTATCACGTTCCAACACTCCCCCTTGCTTAGTGCAGCTAATTAAAGCGCGTCTAAGCAAATAGCAGCGTCCTCACGAGCTCTGGGTAAGAGCATCGAGTGAAAGTTGCCTCAGAGTCGATTAGTAGAGTGGTGTCCAACCCGACTCTAACACGTCTCATCAAGTTGTGAATGTCAACGACATTTTCCAACTCAGACGTCCCATTATTATGTCCCCATTAGGGACAGGACATGCGAACTTCCCTCTGGTAGTTCAATGAAAGGCTTAGAGTCATTTGTCTGCTAATTAAAGCAACATCGTACCATGTCTTTTTGAGAGTAAGGTGATTCTGTCCTGTGAGGAGACGATTGCTCATAACGCAGATGAACATAGAGAAACGTATGTTCCTCAAGAAGAAGCGGTGTACGCGAGAGTACAATAGCTCCTTCACGCTCTCCATCACGGATCTCCATCATCAGACATGGTGTGCGTGCGCGGTAGCGCACCAAACTCTAGCCCTAGCTGTTCCCTGAATTTAAGGAACTTGATACGACCCAGATTCTTAGTAAAGAGATCTGCGGGGTTCTCAGCTCCTTCAATGAAGAATAACTCTATCTTCTTTTCACGGATCACATCACGTATGTAATGGTGACGTAGATCAATATGTTTGATCCGTTTCTCCTGAACAGGATTAGAAGATAAGAATATGGAGCCTTGATTATCTCCGCATAATGGAATCGGTCCGAGATTGATTCCGAGCTCACTAAAGAGCGAACGGATCCAGACCAACTGTCTGCTTGTATCACACAGCGACATGTACTCTGCTTCAGTGGATGAGAGCGCGATAGACTTCTGCGCTCTAGAATTCCAGCAGAACACTCCATTAGCCATCTTTACTAAGTAGCCCGTAGTGGACTTTCTCGTAATTGGGTCTGAAGCCCAATCAGAGTCTGCATATGCTATTATACCACCGTCACTTTTGCCATCAAAGACTAAAGCATAATTAGAGGTACCAAGTAAGTAGCGGCAGATGTAGAGTGCACGCTTCATATGGTCCTCAGACGGATTGGCTGCAAACTGCGCCATTTTGGTAACAGCATAAGCAATATCTGGTCGTGTACCAATCATAATGTATAGGAGAGATCCTATCACTTGTTGGTATGACGCGCGGAGCTCTGGGGTTGCAGTTCCCTTATTAGGGGATGGATGATACCCTTCCGGTAGTGGGGTAGGTACTGATTTGGCGTTAATCAGTTTGAAACGCTGCAGCACTTTCTGAAGGTAATCCTGCTGATCTAACAGGATTCTACCTTTAGAACGTAGTATGCGCATGCGTAGAAACTCCTTGGTATCACCTAAGTCTCTGCATTCCCATATCTCCATGAAGCGCTTCTTCAGGGATGCTATGTCCTTTTTATTTCTTCCTAAGAAGAGGACGTCATCGACATAAACAATAACTACGATTGTTTTGTTGTCGTTTACAAACAGACCTGAGTCTGATTGAAGTCGTGTGCAGCTCAGGGAACTCATAGACTTGTCCAGCGCTCTCCACCAAGCGAGTGCAGCTTGTTTAAGTCCGTATATAGCTTTCCTTAAGCGCATGACTTTGTTTTGTTGGCTAGGGTCTTTAAACCCTTCAGGTTGTTCCATATAGAGTTCTTCATCGAGGTCTCCATAAAGGAAGGCAGTTTTGACTGTCAAGTCCAGAGATGTGCCAATCCTTCAGCGCTGTAAGCGCGAGCATCATCCGGACAGTCTCAAACCGTACCACTGGCGAGAATATTTCGTCATAATCTATGCCTTCAACCTGAGAAAAGCCTTTGGCAACTAGCCTGGCCTTTTTACGGCCGTCTGACTTTAAGTCAAACACCCATCTGTTCTTGATCACCCTTCTGCCTTGCGGCGGGTTAACAAGATCATAGACTCTGCGTTTGCGAAGAGAGTCAAGCTCTTCTTTGCACGCATTACGCCACTCCCCCTGGAGTTCACTTGGCATTTTTTGAATGTCCTTATAGGTCCATTCACGAATATTAGAGGTATCAGGTGACTCTAGATCTGTTGGTGAAACTGCTTTGGTGAGCAGAAGATCTAGAAATTTGACTCCCCCTTCCTGAGCTAGGCGGATCAGCAATTGCTGATCTACTTCGTCTGAATCCTGCGGATTATCACTCTGAGCACTGGAAGAATCAGATTCGGCTTGTTCAGGAACATCGCCTGAGACCGTCTGATCTTGACTAGAACGCTGCTGGGAGCTACCCGGCTGTGTTTCAGTCAATTGTCGCCATGTGCGAGTCCGCGCAATGTCACGAATAATCGCTGTAGGAGGCCTATCTCCATAGACATTATCAGGACGAGTAACTGGTCTCCTTATACGCCCCTGATCTCCTAGGTTCACTAGGACCAGGTACTGGAACAGGGGGTAAAGGCGGAGGTAGCTGCGATCCAGATCCTCCAGCAGAAGTGCTAGGAGGAGGTCCAGCGGCCGGCTGGGGAGCGCTTCTCCCTTTTACAATAGGAGGCTCAGGTGGTAGGTCGTCATCATCACCGGGAGCGGCGTTGTCTTTAGACTGCTCACTAGGAACTGTCTCATCTAACTGAGTTACACCACGGGGTATACTCCTAGTATTGTCCTTAGGACACCTAGGGAATAACACTTCATCAAAGAGTGCCTTGTCTGAGTAGAACAAGGTATTAGGCGTGCGCATGAAGACATCAGCCTTCATTCCAGCTCCTCTACCAAGGTAGATCATCAGTTCGCTTTTGGGAGAAAGTTTATTCACCTGGCGAGCTTCTGGAATATGTACATATGCGCCACATCCGAATACTCTGAGATGCGATATGTCTGGGACTTCATTGTGTAATAGTTTGTAAGGAGTCTGCCATTGAAGGCGACTTATGGGGGTTCTATTATAACAATGTGCAGCGTGAAGTACTGCAAATTCCCACCAACTCTGTGGTAAGCAAGCATCAAGGCGCATAGCTTGAGCTTTGTTGTCACGGTACGCGAAGTGGACGCTTACTATGTGGCGATGACTCTCTTAGTAAGTCGTAATATGTCATGGACTCGAGTATCAGTCAGCGTAGTTGTACATTATCACATGCCGATGTGGCATGACTCATTCCCAGGACAGCTGTAGTAGGGTTCGAGCTACTTACGCTACTCGTCATACGGATTCGAGAGGAGCTTTAAAGCGTCCTCATACATGTATAAATAGTGGCTCGATAAGACCAAGATACGCCATCTTGGTCTTCTTCAATCACCACTTCCTTCTCTTCTCTCTCACGTGTGCTTCGCTTGTCTCTTCGAGCAAGTCGTCCTCATCGATCGCCTAGTGACTTAGACGTCCTAGTGCCAAGAGTTGCCTACGTCACGTGCCCCGATAGGCGCCGTGTACACGTGTTCAAGTCACGTGACTTACACTCGAGATATTCGCTAAGTCGTGAACGCCCTTTCGTCGTCCAAGTCGGACTAACGCCAGTGGTGGCGTAACATTAAGACCAAGATCCCTCACCGTGGCGTTCACAACTCGAGACCAGTGGAGAAACTTTCAAACATACTCCCTTGAACGCAGGGGAGACCGCAACGTACCAACACAATTCCTAGGAGCAGCTAGGTGGAGAGAGTATCGAGGAGAAACCGGTTACTTTGTAGATTTCGTGTCGGGACCCACCCGCTATCGACCAGTTGAGTTCAACTTCGACCACATCTGCTGGGTAGAGATTACGTGGAATCCCATAGGCAACCGATTCGACGCTGTGCGACCAGCAGGCAGAAACTACAACTGCGACATCGACGCAAGGACACTACCCACACGAGAGCAGTGGGGACGCATCGACGGGCAACCAGAAGAAGAGCCCAGTACGTCAGAGCCCAGAACTCCTGCACCTTCAGAGACTAGCGGAGACGAAGAAACATCCAACGCTGGCGACGAATCAGAAATTGAAGACGTTGTCCAAACAGCTGAGTCACTCCACATAAACGAACCCGAAACCATCCACGTACACGCCCCCGCAGACATGGCCACTACCACCCTAACCCACGAAGAACTAGCGACGGAAGAGGTACGACGTACTACGGAGGAAGCAGAAGCCTATCTGCAACCTATCAACCCCGCTACGGGACACCGCATGACGGCCGACGACGCAGCCATATTTCGCGCGGTAGGCCCAGACATACCAGACCCACCGCCAGGAGCCGGAGGACCCGCACCACCCAGAAGACCAGGTGGGAACTTCGGTCAAGGCCCGCCGGGAGGAGGCGGAGGAAGACACCCGCAGTTTGGCGGAGGAGGAGGAGGTAACCCATTCGGAGGAGGACCACCACCCCCTCCAAGAGGACCACCACCTGAAGGGCTACCACTAGGACCACCCCACGGAACGGAACGATTAGTAGGAGAAGTACCAACCATCTTTGATGGCAATAGAAAAGAGTACGAGTCCTTCCTCACTCAATGGCACATTTACTGGGGACAAAACGCAGAAGCACCGATTATGCTCAACGTATACCGACGATGCCTACTCTTCCTAGGACTCATCAAGGGACCCCAAGTAGCCAACTGGACTCTCGGATTCCTCCAGTGGCTCAACAACGAGCTGCGCCTCGGAAGAAGCAGATACGACGACTACCTATGGGATACACTAACCGCAGGATTCTCGGACCGATTCTCCAACGTCCTCGAACAAGAAGAGGCACAAGCCACGCTAGCCAAAGGATTCAAGATGGTCGGAGACGACATTGATTCGTACGTCACCAACTTCGAACAGCTAGCACGGAAGGCTGACTATCGCCTCAACGACCGCCAAACCCTGGACCGCTTCACGGCGGGACTACCCAAGGCACTATTCACCAAAATCTATGAAATGGACGACCCACAAAACTTCAACGAATGGAAGGAAGCAGCCATGCGCCGCCAAAAACAATACATCCACCTACGCGCGCGACTCAACCTCACCGGTACCTCGTCCCGGGCACCACCACCCACGCGCCAAAACCAGCCTCGTGGGTACGCCCCACCTTGGGGACCACCACCACCGCGCTACCAGCCACCACGATACGATCCAAATGCCATGGATACATCGGCGGACCGATCGCGCGCAAGACTCGCGATGGTAGGAGACCCCAAACCACCATTCCCACCACGCGGAGGGCCAGGACAGCAAAGGGGAGGTGGACAACGCAGAGATATGAGGGAAGTCATCTGCTACAACTGTAACAACCCCGGCCACTTCTCACGAGATTGTACGCGCCCCAGAAAGCAGAGGCAGCAATACCAACCACGCGCCACCACAAGTCGCAGCGCGGAAACCGATTACTACAGCCAAGAACCCATAATCGCAAGGCGCACGGAAGCTACAGCCGAAGAACAGGCGAAGGGATGGATGGACACCATACGAGGGGCTAGTGACGAGGTGAAGGACCTCATATTCAAAGACCTATGGACCCAAGAGGGTTTTCAGGACGCCTAAACCCATCGGCCTGGGTGAGGGCAGTTAATTGTAACTCTGTAATCATGACTCGCTACCGTTCGCTCCGAATTCCAGTCTCGATTCGTACAAGTTACTCCATGGCCGACATTAAAGGACTCGTTGATTCGGGTGCCACCGACAACTTCATAAGACCAGCGTTCGCTAAACGCATGGGCCTCGGGCTACAAGCCCTCGAGCGACCAAAGAAAATATGGAACATAGACAACACAGAAAACAAAGCTGGGTCCATCACTCACTTCGTCGACCTAGACGTCCAAACCAACGGAATTAACAAAGTCATGAGATTCCTAGTTACGGACATCGGAAACGAAGAACTAGTCCTCGGATACCCCTGGCTAGCCGCCTACGAACCCACCATCAGTTGGACTCATGCCACCATCCACGAAAACACGCTTCCAGTGGTACTCCGATCAATCAACCCAACGGAGCCACTGACCACAATAGCCAGTGCGATCACACAACAGGAGGGGGAAGACATTGTACAGGAGCTCGAAGAAGAGTGCCAGATACGTACCACTGCTACGGAACTCGCCATCGCCGCTAAACAAAATACAGTCGCGACGATCATCCCAGAACCATATCAACGCTTCGCGAAGATATTTAGCGAAGAAGCTTCCCACCGATTCCCACCTTCGCGACCATGGGACCATGCGATCGACTTCAAACCAGGTACACCGGCTAGTATCGACTGTAAGGTCTACCCCATGTCACAAGACGAAGATGGGCAACTCCGTAAATGGCTCGACGAACAACTCAAGATGGGCTACATACGACCCTCGAAGTCACCATACGCGTCATCCTTTTTCTTTATCAAGAAGAAAGACGGCAAACTACGACCTGTACAAGACTATCGAAAGATTAACGCACATACCGTGCGTAACCAATACCCACTACCACTCATGGCCGAGCTGATTAACGACCTGGGTAACGGACACATCTACACCAAACTCGACGTACGATGGGGATACAACAACATACGAGTCAAAGAAGGCGACGAACCTAAAGCCGCGTTCAAAACCAAATACGGACTTTATGAACCTCTCGTCATGTACTTTGGACTCACCAACTCACCGGCGACCTTCCAGAATATGATGAACGACATCCTGGGCGACGTCATCCTCTACTATCAAACCCGCGGAACTATCATCCGGGTGTACATGGACGACATCGGTATCGCCACAACTGAAGAAGCCGGTCTACAGGCCCACATTGAAGCTGTCAGCGCGGTCCTTCAAGTGGCACTCGACCACGACCTCTACTTCAAACCCGAAAAATGCCTCTTCCACCAACCGCGAATGGATTACCTGGGGGTAATCCTTGAAAAGGGGGTAACTCGCATGGACCCCGTAAAAATTTCAGGTATACGGGATTGGCCCCGCCCCACGAAGGTACGCGACGTACGCTCCTTCCTCGGCTTCTGCAATTTTTACCGCCTCTTCATTCGCGGTTTCGCAACATACGCACGAGCACTCAACAAACTCACACGCAAAGACGCCGAATGGACGTGGGGCAAAGATGAAGAAAAAGCCTTCCAAACCCTCAAAAACCTTGTTACCAGCGAACCGGTACTCGCACATCCCGACCTGACGGACCAATTCGAGCTCGAAGTGGACGCCTCGGGATACGCAGTAGGAGCAGTCCTCCTACAGAAGAAGAAAGATGGGAAGCGACACCCCATTGGATACTTCTCGGCCACGCTGAACGAAGCAGAGCGCAACTACGACATCTACGACTTAGAACTTCTCGCCATCGTCAAAGCCCTACGACACTGGAGACCATTCCTAGCGGGATCCCCACATAAGATCAAAATATTCTCTGACCACCTCAATCTCACGCACTGGAAATCACCTCAGAAGATAAGTCGCCGTGTAGCTCGAGAAGTCCTGGAACTCATGGAGTACGACTTCGAGATCCATCATATCAAAGGCACCAACAACGGTCGCGCAGACGCGCTATCCAGAAGACCCGACTACGACCGAGGGGAGCACGACAACGAAGGAGTCACCGTACTACCCGAGAAAGTCTTCGTCCGGACGATGATCACGCAAACCCCAGAGACGCTCGATCAAGACGAAGACACCCTCCGCCCGTGGATAGACCCACACAAACTTAAGAAAGTCAACGGCACCTGGTACCGCCAAGGAGCACGAGTAGTCACGGGGGGACAAGACGCGATACGCACCATCATCGCTAACCACCACAACCCCCCAGTATACGGCCACCCAGGGATCAAACGAACGACGCAAATCATTGAGCGGAGTCACTGGTGGCCGCATATGCTGAAACACGTAACCGAGTATGTCCGAGGATGCGCGGAATGCCAACGCCACAAGGTCAACAACCGACCCACGAAAGCGCCATTGGTTCCTATCACGCCCATAACCGACGCTAAGCCTTTCGAAGTCATAGCTCTTGATTTTATCACTAAACTACCCCCATCCCAAGGACATGACTCTATTCTCACCGTAACCGATCACGACTGCACCAAAGCCTCTATCTTCATTCCGTGCGTCGAGGAAATTACGGCAGAAGAAACCGCAGCCCTGTACGTCACCCACGTGTTTCGGAGATTCGGATTACCGGCGAAAATCATTAGTGACCGAGACCCACGCTTCGCATCAAAGTTCACCCGAGAACTATGCCGGATCTTGGGAATCTATCAAAACATTTCCACGGCCTATCATCCCCGCACGGACGGACAATCGGAACGCACCAATCAATGGCTAGAGCAGTATCTAAGGTTCTGGGCCAACGAGCGTCAAGATAACTGGGCGCGATTCCTACCAATGGCAGAATTCGCTCATAACAGCTGGCCACATGAAGCAACAAGGAAGTCCCCATTCTCGCTCATGATGGGGTATGACCCGCGCGCTGATTGGATCGATAAGCCGTCCCCCATTCCCCAGGTACTCACGCGACTCCAACAATTCCGAGAAGCACGGAAAGAAGCACAGAACCTTATCCGAAGAGCCCAATCCCTGTGGAGCAAACACCGAGATACGCCCAAATATCAAACCGGAGATCAAGTATGGTTGGAAGGGCGCCATCTCCGAACCAATCAACCAACGGCGAAACTCGCGGCACGACGCCACGGACCTTTCAAAATCACACGAGTGCTATCACCTGTCAATTACCAACTCGAACTTCCCACGCAGTGGAGCATTCACCCCGTGTTTCATATCGATCTACTCACGCCTTATCGTGAAACGCCACTACACGGAGAGAATTTCCAGCGCCCACCACCGGATCTAGTAGATGGCGAAGAAGAATACGAAATTGAACGCATTCTAGACTCCCGGCAATTCGGCAGGAGCAGGAAGCTCCAATACCTCGTGAAATGGAAAGGCTACCCAGACTCGGAGAACCAGTGGGTCAACAAGGATGACGTCTTCGCTGACGAAGCTATAGCGGAGTACGAGCGGAACTCGAAAGCCAACAAAGCCCATATAAGCGAAGTCAAAGACGCTAAGTCTCCCTCATTCCCCCATCCTGGATTCCACTCTCATCCCACAATGTCCCTTCCCTCTTCCATCGCGTCCACCATTGTCGCTCCCTTCATCGGGGAGTCCCTCACCTATCAAGAGCTCAACGACGCCCTCAGCAACATCGTCCCCGTTGAGGACGTTGACAACCCCAACGCCCCCGAGACCTTCTGGCTCCTCAGCCACGACGGCCAGCGGCTCAACTCCGCGCCGTACACCGAGGCCCAAGTGCGTAGGCTTCGTGACGCTCTCAGAGACAGTCAGTCTGCCTCTCCTCGACCTCTCCCGGTACGAGTCGAATACCGGGTCGAAGCGGAAGAAGAGTCCGGCAACACGCCGATGGGAGGAGTGGAGGTTCGCGGCGGAGATGTGGAAGCTCGAGCAGTGGTCGGCGGCAGCGACAAGGAGAACGAGGATCCTCGAGAAGAGGAGACTCTTCGACGAGATGATGCGCGCGCAATTCAAGAGCAACCCGAACGAGAGTTGAAGGAATGGTACCCAGCTGAGCACGCTTCCATTATCCAGTCCACCGACTCTGATCACCCCAACGAAACCCCCTACACGTGCGACACTATGGGCCGCCCCCTCTACAGGGGCGATATTGTTCATGACGACACGCCCGTGTCCCACCACCTCTCGATCCTCCACCGCCGCCTCACCGACTCCCGCTTCGCCCCTCACGGTTACGTACACAACCGGGGGGAGAAGTTTGTACACTTCCCTATTACCGACTCCCGCGGTGTTACCACCCAAGCCCCATACATCCAGGTCATCATGAACCCGGACCCCATCGTCCTCGCCCTCGCGTCAGACAGCGACAAGACGTTCTCCAAACCGCTGTACGCCGAACCCCAAGTCCGAGAGCGGGGCAAACCCCACTACACCCCGGAGGAGACGTATTCCCTCATCCGGGGTCACGCGAACCAACATCGCCTCGACACCGCGGTCAACGCCCTGCACGATGTGGGGCTTAAAGCTGAGTTGCACCGTTACCGCGAATACAGGCACGAGGCTGAAAGAGTCGAACAGCGACTCCATGCATTAGCCCAGGCGCTGGGAGGCATTCAAGGGGAGCTCGCCCGCAGCAAGTTCCGATTGGAGATGGCGGACATTCACAACCGAGTTGAGTCGGTTCAGGAGGGTTGGTTGGGAGGTATCGGACCTATTTGGCGCCGGGGTCGTCGCGGCTGAAAAGGGGGTGATGTCACGGTACGCGAAGTGGACGCTTACTATGTGGCGATGACTCCCTTAGTAAGTCGTAATATGTCATGGACTCGAGTATCAGTCAGCGTAGTTGTACATTATCACATGCCGATGTGGCATGACTCATTCCCAGGACAGCTGTAGTAGGGTTCGAGCTACTTACGCTACTCGTCATACGGATTCGAGAGGAGCTTTAAAGCGTCCTCATACATGTATAAATAGTGGCTCGATAAGACCAAGATACGCCATCTTGGTCTTCTTCAATCACCACTTCCTTCTCTTCTCTCTCACGTGTGCTTCGCTTGTCTCTTCGAGCAAGTCGTCCTCATCGATCGCCTAGTGACTTAGACGTCCTAGTGCCAAGAGTTGCCTACGTCACGTGCCCCGATAGGCGCCGTGTACACGTGTTCAAGTCACGTGACTTACACTCGAGATATTCGCTAAGTCGTGAACGCCCTTTCGTCGTCCAAGTCGGACTAACGCCAGTGGTGGCGTAACATTTGTCCATTATAGTGCGCATAAAGCGCTCAGCGCGCCCATTTTGCTGTGGCGTATGTGGCGCAGACTGTAGCACTGTTATGCCGGCATCCTTAAGCTGCTTTAGGAAGGCATCCGATTTGTATTCACCGCCGGCATCTGACATCCATTCTTTAATGGTTGCGTTAAACTGAATTTTAATTAACGCTAGCCACTGCTTTAGTGCCGTAATAGCAGAGGCTTTATCCCGTAAAAGAATGATCCATGCAAACGAAGTATAATTGTCAAAAAAGACAATAAAATACTTGTATTTATGGTATGACGGTATAGGGAAGCTTTTCAAATCGGAATGAATCTGAGAGAAAGAGGCTTTAGCCCTTGTGTCGGACGAAGGATGTGAGGCAGCAGGCATTTTGCCTTGCGCGCACCCAGGACATATTACATCAGAGGAGGGAATTATTATCCCTTCTGGAAAGCCCTTAGTGTGTTCCTTAGCTCGTCTTAGAACCTCTTTGGATGGGTGACCGAGGCGACGATGCATAAGGTCATAGTCTACATTAAGTAACGCAGACTGGTTCGCAATATGCGACTCAGTTAGAGTGGATATAGAGGCATCTAGCCAATATAGAGATTGTCCGTGGAGAAGGGGTTTACATTGGACAATCTTTTTGTTTTTACGTAGCAAGTTAATATGCTGCGAATTCCCCAAAACGCGCAAACCTTGCTGTAAGAAGACACCCATAGACAGAAGACGTATGCTTATGCGTGGAATATATAGAACCGGATATACCCGAATAATTACGGGTTTGTCTGCGACGTAATGCTCAAGCAAGACAGAACCGGTTCCTTCAACGTATAGCATTTGTGCTGCAGTCTTAACAGGCATCCTTTCAGACTTAGCAATTGGCTTGTACTCGATAAAATCACTAAGATTATTAGTGAAGTGTGCTGAAGCTCCTGAGTCAAGGAGCCACATATTTTGTGTACGCTTTATACACTCTGCACATTGACTGAAGTACTCATTGTGCTCACACTCAAGTAAATCGAGGAGAGCGCTGCTAATATTGTACATATCAAGCGACTTCGGTACTAGTACATGCGATTCCCGTAGATATATGTATCCGTTACGTTTGCCATCCCCTAGACTTTTTGGGGGCAGGGCTAATTCTGTAACGTCATCAGCATGTGATGTGCGAAGTGAAGAAAAGACGTACTGTTCTTCATCACAAGAACCCCAATCAAGGGTGTTCTCATCCGGTCCGGTTAAAAAAGACTCCGGTGTCAGCGAACGGCCTGTGGCGGCTGGAGAAATGAGAGTGCCAAAACGGGGGTCCATTGGCATCTTGTGATCTCGCAGCCACTGTTGATTGCTGCGCCAAATAGATTCGATTCGCTCATTAGAACGAGATCGAGGAGGGAAACGGCTTTCGCCGGTAGTAGCCCACCTGACTGTTGCTTCAACTATTAAAGCAGGATTGATGTAAGGAGGTGTGGGAGCGCGACTTTCTGTATCAGAAGTCATATCGCTTAATGTCAGATCCGACAAGTCAAGTTGGAGAGCATTTGACTGCTCACCAAATATCTCCGTGTCATCTAATCCGTCTATGTTCATTATCGACTGTGCGCTGCCCAAAGGCTGCTGCGACATGTCGATATCAACTTCGGAGTCATACTCCTCGTCCATGAACCTTTCAATACGAGGACGCATGATAGCGTCAACGTCTGCGAAGCGCTGCTCGAGCGTCTTTACGGTCTGGACTGTAGCGGGTACATCCAGCCGTTCAGCGAGCGAAAGCGCCTTATTGACGGAAGGGAAGAAGCTGGGAGTCCTCTGAGGCGAGGATGATTCGACTTCTGTCCTGATAGAGACACCAGATGACCCAATATGAGTCACCTTGTGGGAAGTAGGAGGGGCTAGTGCAGCGACGGAGGCAATATGCGAGTGCTGTGGAGCACGGGCAGGTGCCTTGCCTTTCCCTTTGCCTTTGCCTCTTCCGGATCCACGTCCTCCGCGCTGCCTAAAAGGCTGCTGCTGATTGGACGGGCCGGGAGCGCTAGACTGCTGCTGCGAACCCTGCTTGGTAAAGCGAGGGTCAGCACGCTTCCGCTTAACGGCAGAAAGCTTCTGCGCTGTATGGGCGGCCTTATGCTGTCCGCGGTTAGTCTCCGTCTCGTACTGGCTCTCAACACAAGCCGAAACAGTCTCAAGTTTGAGATCGGCAACAGGGAGATTGTTGCACATGATGGGGATTAAGTGCTCCCATTTCTGGGGCAGAGCGGACATCGCAATAAGAGCCTGGAGCTGAGGCTTTATGGCAAGGGTAGGGGTGGCAGGGCCAGTACCAACAGTAACGTTCCCTAGACGAGAAAAGGCGGCGGCCATCTTCTCGAACTGGGGAGCAGGGTGCTGACTCGTATTGAAGCGAATAGAAATCGCTTCTTTGAAGTCTTTGTAGATGCGGGGCATGGACACCGCACCATACCGGTCTTTTACGGAAGTCCAGAGCGCCTGGGAAGTAGCCCCAGTGACTGCCTGCTGAATAGCAGGAGTAAGGTGAAGGGTGAGATTACCCCTAGCCATCTCATCGCTCTTGTTCCAAGCTGCTCTTTCAGCAACTTCGGCGATAGGAGGTTGGGCAATGGTGCCAGCAATGTAGCCCCAAAGCCCTTGGGACATGAAGAAGGCGGTCATCTGTTGAGACCAAGTGGCCCAGTTAGAGCCATCGAAGACGGGGACAAGCTGAGTGAGTTGAGAGGACATGGTTGTGTGGATCTGTTGGCTTTTGCGAACGTCAGTATTGCGTTACTATAATAACAATACTGTGTGAAACAAAAGATTGTCAATGCCAGCATCGCCTTTGGCAATACTAAGCACGACAATAGCCCAGTATTAGGCTATTTCCAACAGAATGGGTCGAAAAACCCATCTTGACATTGAGAGCATCAATGCCAATAAGCCGGACGATCCTGCTTGACGTCACCCCAAGGTTAAGCTATTCGCCTTTCCAAAATTAATTGGACGCGCAATAGAGCCTTGTTTTGATAGGCGATTGGCCAAGTCTGTGTGCTCCTCAAGAGCACAATACCGGGTTGCTAGTAACCAGGGAGCCTCCCTGAGTCTAGAGCCTACAACCGCACGAGTACCTCTTTTCAAAGGTAACAACGTGGTGGGCAGTGACCACGGGCGCAACTCTATCAAAGAGTGCAACGGCAAACCCTGTAGCAGGGCCCATAACCTGTTGCGCAGCAATGCACGCAGCAAACAGGAATGCACGTTCTCACCTTAAAGTAGGTTGAGAGACTGTAGCGTGGAGAGGGTGCACAAGTGAGAAAGAGAGTGAATATCTATTCGCCTCCCTCCCCATAGGAGGGATTTTATACTCTATGGTCCTACCCTGACCATTTGTGTAAAAGTGATGAGTACAGGCGTCCACAATATCGCGTTTTCACACACGCCTGATGTAAACTACCACTTCGAGATAGTCATAGGACTTCTCTCGCATAGAGGGCGTATTGCGCCCATTGTAGTACGTATCCCAACTACCATAATAGGCAAACATACTACCGTAATGTCGTAACTGCTATAGATAAGGTCCTTACGTACTTATCACGTTCCAACACAAGCCTGCCCCCAAGCCCAAGGCTACGCCCTCCAAGCCCAAGGCCGCTCCCTCCAACTCATCGGGTACTGCACCCGCTGCGCCTGCCAAACCTTCCCCCACCAAACCGTCAGGCGCCAAGGCCAGCCCATCCAAGTTGTCAGGCACTAAGGCAAGCCCCTCCAAGTTGGCCAAGCGCACCGAGCCCGCTGCCACCAAGTCGTCGCCCACCAAGCCTGCCCCCAAATGGGCAACACTCTCACGCGCAGCTAAGGCACACCGTGGTGCCCCGATGGATCAAGATGAGTCGACTTCACTGGAAGCCTCGTCGGAAGGCTGAGCCAACTCGGTTTTGTTTTGTTTAGTTTAGTTGTCAATGTCAATTTGATTTCGTTTGGCCATTAATTACTGTGTGAAAAACAAATTAATTCGGAAATCTGTGTGACTATGGAATGACTATGGAATGACTATGAAATGACTATGAAATGACTACAGATGATTTGACTATAACTTGACTATGAAATGACTACAGATGATTTGACTACGACTAAGAAATGACTAATGCCATTCTCAAGAAAACTGACTACAAATTGACTACAAATAGTCATCTAGAAGTCATCTTGTAGTCACTAAAAACGACATTTAGTCATTTTGTAGTCAGTTGACCACCATCTGACTTTTTTCTGACTTTTTTCTGACTTCTGACCAACTTTTCTTTTTTACTGAGAGTGACAGGGTTTAATGCTAGGTCTACAGCACCCTTGTTGTCACAGTGTAGGGGAATAGGGGAGGTAACCTCATACCCTAGTTCGCCTAGGAAGGTAGTGTACCACTGAGCTTGATTAGAGGCCTCAGAGAGGCTCATGTACTCGGCTTCTGTGGTAGACTGTGCAATGGTCTTCTGTTTTCTGGTACACCATGAGACGGCTCCATTAGCAAGCAGGAAGACATAGCCAGAGGTGGAATGTTTCTCTTCCTGATCTCCCCAGGAAGAGTCACAGTAGCCGTGAAGGCCTTCTCCACCATTCCCTCCAGCATAGCGTAGCGCATAGTCCTTAGTACAGTTAAGGTATGCCAGGACATATTTTGCTAGGCGTAAATGCTGGGGTGAGGGATTGGAAGTGAATTGGCTAAGGTGCGCAACAGCGAAGGATATATCAGGTCTGCTTCCAATCTGCGCATAGAGCAGAGACCCAATTATCTGTTGATATTTCTTAATCTCAGAAGTAGAGGCCTGATCTTCATTTTTGATCAAGTGTGCCTCGGTGCCAGAGGGAAGAGGGGTATATACTGGGTTGGAATCTAGCATTCCAAAACGCTCAACCACATTGCGGATGTAATCTGATTGGTTGATTTCCATAGTGTGATTTGCACGGTCTCTGGTGATGTTAACACCTAGGTAAGACTGGATTTCACCAAGATCAGTCATCTCATATCAACTTGATAGAGATGCTTTCAGATCATTGATCTTTGGTAGGGAGCTCCCAAGTATAGTAATGTCATCTACATATAAGATCATGAAAAATGTATCACCCCCCTCTTGAAGATGATATATGTATACTCCTGCATCAGAGTACGTCCGCGTAAAGCCTAGGTCACAAAGGACCCCATGGAATTGCACGTTCCATGTGTGGGAAGCTTGTTTAAGGCCATAAAGGGCCTTCTGTAGTTGGCACACAAGGTGCTCTGAGCCAGCTGTGATGAAACCAACAGGTTGCTCCATATAGATTTCTTCCTCCAGTTCCCCATGAAGAAACACTGATTTGACATCCATCTGGTGAATGTGCCAGTCTTTAAGCGTAGCCAACGCAAGAAGTAGTCTCAGGGACTCAAAGCGGGCAACTGGGGAGAAAGTTTCATCAAAGTCCACCCCCTCTAGTTGGGTGAACCCTTTTGCTACTAGCCTAGCACGAAAGCGTCCATCTGCTTTCTTTTTAAACACCCATTTACATTTGACCACCTTCCTTCCTTCAAGGAGGGGTTCAAGTCTCCAGACATCAAGCTTGTTGAGAGCATCCAGTTCATACTGGCATGCTTCAAGCCAATCAACAGCTTGGTCAGACTCCATGGCTTGCTTGTATGTCTGCAGGTCCCTGTAACTGGGTACCTCAGCAGCATTTAGCAAGTCCATCATTCCCAGCCTGCTGCTACCTTGCACGAATTCATTGTTGTCCTCCGTGAAGTAGCAAGGATTCATGAATCGTACCCTTGTGCTCCGCCTTGGGCGTGTAGGCGAGACTACCTGAGTGTTCCTGGGAGATCTAGGGGTTTCCCTAGGAGGAGACACTTCCCTGTTGAAATTAGGGGCAGGTATAGGTGCAGCAACAGCTGGCCTTAGGGAGCAGGTACTACGATGACGCGTAGGTGCAGGATTGGTAGGGGGAGGCGCTTGGGAAGGAGGAGTGTGATATATGGTTTGGTCTGCTGGAGCAGGTGTGGAATTGGGTGGGGTGTTACGATCGGACTCATCGGTACAGACTGCATTCTCGTGGGGTTCTGACTACCCTAGTATTAGTCAGGGACAGTCGTCTCAGTCAGCTTGTTGTGGTTATCACATGTCGCATGGTGTGGACTTGACTCATACCTAGGATAGCTGTAGTAGGGTTCGAGCTACTATCACTATAGGGTACCTTACATTCAGGAGGAGCTTCAAAGCTCCTCGTCAATTGTATATCAGCGGACAGTACGAAGACCGAGCTCCTTAGCTTGGTCTTCTTAAAATCCTTATCCGATCCTGGTCTCCTCTCTCCTTGTCTGCGCCCTCCTTACTCTCTGCCTACTATCGCGTCTAGCCTTGATCAGGCGGATCGCTCAGCGACACGTGCGCCTGGTGGACTTCACCCCAGTGCTAGTAGCGGTCACGTTCCTACTGAGGTCATGTACTCACATTCGCTAAGTCACCCTTTGTATACTTCGCCACTCTGTCCTCGCTCAAGTCGAGCATCGTTAGGACAGGCCTAACGCAACATTAAGACCAAGCTAACCTCACCAACGACACAGTGGCGTCCACAACAAGAGATCGGTGGGACTGGAATCAAGTCCAATCATACACTATCCCCAGTAGAGGAGAACGGAACGTCCCCACGCGCTATCTAAAGGCTGCTAGGTGGAGGACACACAGAGGAGAGACCGGATACTTCGTTGACTTCCCTAACTGACCAAGTCGGTTCTACCCAGTTGAGTTCAGCTTCGAACATACTTGTTGGTGTATACTCACAACAGACGACGCAGGAGTACGAACGGTGGTCAGACCAACCACACAAGAATATCGGTGCAATATCCTAGAAAGCGAAGTAGTTCCCCAAGCAAGAGCGGGACCCATCGATGGTGCGGCTACCACAAGCACCACAGAAGAAGAGGGCTCCGGATCAGATCAAAGCAACGAAGAGTCAGAAGAAAATCACCTCTCCCAGGTGAACGCGGAAGAAGAAGAAGAACTAGCAAACCTAGCAGGAGGGATTACGCTTAACGAAGCGACCCAAGCTGAGCAGATCATTGTTCACCCACCAAACGAGATGACAACCACACAGTTAGAACCAACATACGCACTTCAAGTGGACCCGGTACAACTACTGCAAAACGGAGTCCCAGAAGACCTACTCCCTATCAACCCCGCCACAGGACATTGGATGACCGCAGATGACGCGGCTCTCATGAGGGCCATTGGACCTGACGAACCAGACCCTCCCGAAGGAGGAGGACCACCTGGAGGAGGCCCAGGCGGAGGCCACCCACACAGAGGAGGTGGAGGACACGGAGGCGGAGGAGGACCGCCTGGAGGAGGCGGATTCCCAGGGATGGCTCCTATAGGTAACCCACCTCGATCGTCAGACAGACTCCAAGGCAACCCGCCTATGATCTTCAACGGAGACCGCACCAAAGCCCTGCAGTTCAGAGCGCAGTGGAACCTCTATCAAGGAGTCAACAGTACGAGCGACATCATGCGCAACTACTACCGCCGATCACTCCTTTTCCTCGGCTACATCCAGGGGGAGACGGTTAACGAATGGGTAATGTACATGACCGACTGGCTGATGCGCCAGACAGAGGCTGGATTCCCCGAACACACTCGACGCCTCTGGGAAGAAACCCTCTGCGCCTTCACCAGACGATTTGCCAACACTATGGAAAAGGAACAAGCGCAAGCGGAGCTGCGCAAAGGCGTCCACATGAAGGAAGGGGACATTGACAGCTATGTGGCCACCTTTGAACGTTTGGCCCAACAAGCTGACTATAACCTCGACACCCCTCAAACGCTGGATCTATTCACGGCAGGACTACCAAGGGCGTTGTTCGCCAAGGTCTACGAGCAGTACAAACCCGCAACGTTCGAAGCATGGAAACAAGCTGTGATGAAGAAACAACAGCAGTACATGCACCTACAGGCACGTCTCAACTCACTAAAAACACCCACTCCAAGAACTACTCCGCGCCCTAGCCCATGGGGGAACCCCCAAAGCGGATGGGCACCAAGGAACCTCCCCCATCATCAAAACCCCAACACAATGGACACCTCCGCGGACAGAATGCGGGCACGAGGTGCAGAAGCAGAAGACACCCAGGGAAGACTCACGGGAGCAGAGTTCATACTCGATCGACAAAGGCCACCCTACCCACCCAGAGGAGGACCAAGGGGGCGAGGCAGAGGAAGGGGACCACCCTGAGATGCAAGGGAAGTGATATGCTACACCTGCAATCAGAAGGGACACTTTAGTCGCGACTGCCCACAGCATCGCAACAACGCGCAGAGCAGCAATGGTAGGAGGTCGGAAACAGACTACTACGCCCAAGAACCAAGAGTGCAAGCCGCGCAGCGGTGACCCCGCAGCAACAAGCCCAGGAGTGGCTCCAAGGAGTGGCCGGAGCGCCAGATGAAGTAAAGGACCTGGTCCTTCAAGAACTATGGGGAAAAGAGGGTTTTCCAAACGCCTGAACCCATCGGCCTGGGTGAGGGCGCTCCGTTGTAATTCTGTAATAATCACACGCTACCGATCGTTGAGAATTCCAGTTTCCGTTCGAACAAATTGCAACATGGCCGAAGTAAAAGCACTGGTGGACTCAGGAGCCACAGACAGCTTCATCAAACCTGCGTTCACAAAGCGAATGGGGATTGGTCTCAAAGAGCTAGAGACCCCCAAAAAGATATGGAACATCGATAACTCAGAGAACAAAGCAGGACTAATCACGCACTGCGCAGACCTCGACATACAAACCAAAGGAACCCACAAAACAATGAGGTTCCTACTTACGGATACAGGAAACGAGGACATCGTCCTTGGCTACCCATGGCTGGCCGCCTACGAACCACAGATCAGCTGGCAACATGCCGTCATCAAAGAAGATGCCTACCCAGTGGTCCTTCGAACCACACGACTGGAGGAGCGAGGGGTAACCATTGCATTCACCCCTACTGAGTTCACTGAAGACGAGAAGCGCCATACCGTGCAACAACTCTACGATGAATGGGAGACAGTCAGGACATGCACCACCGCCATGGAACTGGCCATTGAAGCACAACAATTCACTGGCACAACAGAGATCCCAGAAGAGTATGCGGACTTTGCCAAGGTGTTCAGCGAAGAAGAGTCACATCGCTTCCCACCCTCGCGACCATGGGACCATGCCATCGAATTCAAGAAGGATGCCCCGACCGCCATCGACTGTAAGATCTACCCCATGTCACGTGACGAAGACATCGCCCTTCGCAAATTCCTTGACGAGCAACTGGAGAAGGGATACATCCGACCATCGAAGTCCCCTTACGCATTGTCCTTCTTCTTCGTCAAGAAGAAGGATGGGAAACTACGACCAGTCCAGGACTATCGAAAGATCAACTCGTTCACCATGCGTAATCAGTACCCCCTGCCGCTCATACAGGAGCTTATCATGGACTTGGGTAATGCGGACATCTACACCAAGCTCGACGTCCGCTGGGGGTACAACAACGTCCGCATCAAGCAGGGCGACGAAGAAAAAGCTGCCTTCAAAACGCGCCACGGGTTCTTCGAACCGCTCGTCATGTACTTTAGCCTCACCAACTCGCCTGCCACCTTCCAGGAGATGATGGACTCCCTTTGCGGCCCTACCATCAACAAACACGAGTTGCTACGCACCACCATTCGCGTCTACATGGACGACATCGGCATCACCTCCTGAAACGGCTGGGCAGGCCACATCGCAGCCATACGTGACATACTCCAGATTGCAAAGGACAATGACTTGTACTTCAAACCAGAGAAATGTGTCTTCGGTGCACCAGCGATCGATTACCTGGGGGTAATCCTTGAAAAGGGGGTGACACGCATGGACCCTGTCAAAGTCGCTGGCATCCGCAACTGGCCAACACCAACCACAGTCAAACAGGTCCGATCTTTTCTCGGCTTCTGCAACTTTTACCACCTCTTCATCAAAGGGTTCGCCACACACGCACGACCACTGAACAGATTAACATGAAAGGACACGGAGTGGCAGTGGGGACAAGCAGAAGAAGATGCCTTTACGAAGCTCAAGACCCTGGTCACAAGTGAACCGGTGCTGGCACACCTGGACCTCAAGGAACAATTCGAGATGGAGGTGGACGCATCAGGCTTCGCGGTGGGTGCTGTACTCCTACAACGCAAAGAGGACGGTAAACGACACCCCATAGGTTATTACTCCGTGACGCTCAATGAAGCGGAACGCAACTATGACATCTATGACCTGGAGCTACTAGCCATTGTCAAAGCCTTCCGCCACTGGAGACCCCTACTCGCTGGCTCCCCACACAAAACCAAGGTGTTCTCCGACCATCTCAACCTGCAATATTGGAGGTCACCACAAAGAATAAGCAGACGCATTGCAAGGGAAGTACTAGAACTATCCGAATACGACTTTGAGATTCACCACATCAAAGGCACAGCCAATGGAAGAGCAGACGCACTCTCCCGAAGACCAGACTACGACCAAGGGGACAACGACAACAAGGACGTAGTGGTTCTCCCCGATGCGCTCTTCGTGCGAGCCACACAAGTTGAGGCTGTCATGCTGAACACCCTGACAATAGAACCCGGAGAGATGGAGCGACCGGACGCAACATACTGCCAAGACGAGGACTACCTTCGCCCATGGATAGACGCGCACCGCCTAAAGAAAATCGAAGGCACTTGGTACAAAGACGGAAGACGAGTGGTGACCGGCGGACTATATGACAAGAGAAGTATCATCTCTGCTCACCATACACCACCGGTTTACGGACACCCAGGCATCAACAAAACCTCACAACTGGTCGGACGCTCCTACTGGTGGCCAAACCTTGCCCAAGACGTACTGGACTACGTCAAGGGATGCGCCAAGTGTCAGAGGCACAAGGCCAACAACCGACCAACCCGCGCGCCACTGTCCCCGATCTACCCGAACCCTGAGGCACTCCCCTTCGAAACCATTGCTCTTGACTTCATCACCAAGTTACCCCAGTCGCAGGGGTTTGATTCAATCCTCACCATCACCGATCACGACTGTACCAAGGCAGCCGTCTTCATCCCCTGTCAAGAAGAGATCACCGCAGAAGGAACCGCTGCTCTATACGCTAAGCATGTCTTCCTACGATTCGGACTCCCCTCCAAAGTCATTAGCGACAGAGACCCGTGCTTCGCGTCCAAGTTCACATGAGAACTGTGCAAGATCCTAGGAATTTCGCAGAACGTCTCCACCACCTACCACCCCCGAACAGACGGACAGTCAGAACGGACTAACCAGTGGCTCAAGCAATATCTCCGCTTCTGGACCAATGAAAGGCAAGACAATTGGGCGACTTACCTCCCTATAGTGGAATTCACGCACAACAACTGGCCCCATGAGACCACCTGGAAGTCCCCTTTCTACCTCCTAATGGGGTACAACCCGCACGCCGATTGGATTGATAGACCATCACCCATACCCCAAGTGGCGCTGAGAATCGACCAATTCCAGGAGGCCAGAGCGCAGGCCAAGGCCCTCCTTATCAAGGCACAGAAGTCATGGGTCAAACACAAAGATACACCCAGGTACAAAGAAGGAGACCTCGTGTGGCTAGAAGGACGCCACCTGCGCACCAACCAACCAACCACCAAGCTTGCGCCCAAAAGACATGGCCCCTTTAGGGTTGCACAGGTGATGTCCTCTGTCAACTATCGCCTTGAACTTCCCACACAGTGGAGTATCCACCCGGTGTTCCACACCGATCTTCTCACCAGATACCACGAGACTGCAACACATGGGCCTAACTACCAGCGCCCACCGCCGGATCTGGTAGAAGGCGAAGAAGAGTATGAGATCGAGAAGATTCTAGACTCGCGAAGATTCGGAAGAACGTGGAAACTGCAGTACCTCGTGAGATGGAAGGGGTACCCCGACTTGGAGAATCAGTGGGTCAACTGGAGCGAAGTATTTGCCGACCAAGCCATCCGGGACTTCAAAGCATTAAACCCCGCCAGGGAAACACATATAAGAAGGGTCCACCACCAGCTAAGTCCCCTAGCAACTTCTGCTACGATCCATCATCCTGTCTACCTTCACACCATGTCTTCCTGCTTGCTCCCGTCGCAGTCCACCATCGATGCCGTCACCGAGGCCCTATCCACCACCCATGGGCCCGCCACCCACAAGGACGCCCTTGCCATCCTCCGAGCCTTCCCAGACCCCACCGTTGGAGGAGACACCGACTCCCCCAGTGCGCAGCCTCTTACCTACGAGGCGGTCACCGAAGAAGAAGAGCGTGCCCTACTCGAGGGCCAGGCCACAGATAGCCTCATTTCACACCCTGACGGACACGGTGACGGTGAACCTGTCCAAGTACCACACCGAGTTCGGGCCCGTGCAGCCGTGGAAGGAGGTGGTGAAGGAGTGGAGGGACGAGCAACTATGGAGGGCACAGCTGAGGCAGCAGCTGAGGCAGCAGCAGCTGAGGCAGCAGCAGCTGAGGCAGCAGCAGCTGAGGCAGCAGCAGCTGAGGCAGCAGCAGCTGAGGCAGCAGCAGCTGAGGCAGCAGCAGCTGAGGCAGCAGCAGCTGAGGCAGCAGCAGCTGAGGCAGCAGCAGCTGAGGCAGCAGCAGCTGAGGCAGCAGCAGCTGAGGCAGCAGCAGCTGAGGCAGCAGCAGCTGAGGCAGCAGCAGCTGAGGCAGCAGCAGCTGAGGCAGCAGCAGCTGAGGCAGCAGCAGCTGAGGCAGCAGCAGCTGAAGCATTGGCGCATGATACTCCAGACTAGGGTCTGGCCGAGGATGCTCCCAACGACTACCCAGCTGCGCACCCCCTCATTTCCTCTACCACAGACACTGACAACCCGCGCGAGACCCCCTACTCGCTTAACACCGACGGATCCCCCATGTACAAGCGGGACCTCGGAGTGTTGGGCGCCCCCACTCATCAACCCCTCGCCGTCATCAACACACGAGTCCCCAGTGGCTTCAAAGCCAACACTGGCGCGGACTATCTCCCCTTCCACATCGTCTCCCCTGATGGGGTTGAGCGCGAGGCCCGCTACCACCAGGTAATCATGGGGCCAGACCCCATGGTGGTGGGCATCATCGACGAGTCGGACAAGGTCTACGCTCGCCCCCTCTACGCTGCCCCCCACTACGTGTATGGCGGCAAACCCATGTATCCCGCTGCGGACATGGTCCTCTTCACCGAGGGCTTCGAAGATCGGGCGCGCGTTGACCGCTGCCTCGACTCCATCCACGACCTCTCCCTCACGGCGGAGATCCACCGCTACTGCCTCGCTGACCGGGAACAGCAGCGCCTTAACCAGCGCATCGACGACCTCATTGCCGCCCTAGGGGAGGTCCAAGGTAAGGTGGCGGGTAGTCGGCGCCGACTGGAGATGGCCAACGCGTTGGAGTGCATCGAGGACGAGGCGGGCACCATGGTAGACTATGAGCTGACGAAGAAGAAGACCTGCAGGGGCAGGAGGAACGCCCAGCAGCAGCCGTGTACGCGGGTTCGTTACGAGGAGGAGGGCTTTGGAGCGTCGGGGCGTCGCACCTGAAAAGGGGGTGATGTTATGATCGGACTCATTGGTACGGACTGCATTCTCGTGGGGTTCTGACTACCCTAGTATTAGTCAGGGACAGTCGTCTCAGTCAGCTTGTTGTGGTTATCACATGTCGCGTGGTGTGGACTTGACTCATACCTAGGATAGCTGTAGTAGGGTTCGAGCTACTATCGCTATAGGGTACCTTACGTTCAGGAGGAGCTTCAAAGCTCCTCGTCAATTGTATATCAGTAGACAGTACGAAGACCGAGCTCCTTAGCTTGGTCTTCTTGAAATCCTTATCCGATCCTGGTCTCCTCTCTCCTTGTCTGCGCCCTCCTTACTCTCTGCCTACTATCGCGTCTAGCCTTGATCAGGCGGATCGCTCAGCAACACGTGTGCCTGGTGGACTTCGCCCCAGTGCTAGTAGCGGTCACGTTCCTACTGAGGTCGTGTACTCACATTCGCTAAGTCACCCTTTGTATACTTCGCCACTCTGTCCTCGCTCAAGTCGAGCATCGTTAGGACAGGCCTAACGCAACATGGGGTGCTAGGCTGTTGTACTACTACAGGTGCCGGAGGTGGTATGACAAAGACTGGTGTAGTCTGAGGCACTGTAGGGGCAACAGCTGGTGTAGGCGGGCTAGGCACTACAAAGACAATCTCACCGCTGGGAGCACTCAAAGGTTCACCAGACACAGGAGAGGAAGAAGTTGGTAAGCGTTGAGCCACAATGTAGCGTTTACCACGAACGCTTGCCTGACTTAGGCTTTGGAGTGAGTGGTGATCCTTTTGATGTCGTAGTTGCGGTTGACTCTGGCTTGAGGGAAGTCAACTGGGTGTACCTGCAGTGCTCCGTTGCGGTCTTCGTATCCGTGTAGATCGTCTCCAAGGGGTAGTGTCGGAGGTGGGGTGGCGACTATGCGAAGATCGTCCCAAGTATCATGATCAACGACATACAGGAATGTATAAGGGGAAGCGATGCGAGGATTGAGATATAAGTAGACGCGATGACAGATGCTGCCGACGGGATAGTTGTCCACTGTTCACGGAAGGACTAAGTCACGAGGGATCCCTTGGTCTAGAGGGATATGTCGGACGACTCACTTCAAGGGGGAGGACCCTGTAGAGTGAAGAACAGATAGTGGTATTGGAAGAAGACCAAGATGCCGTTCTTGGTCTTCGCAGCGTACTACTTATACAGATACCCACGGGCTTTCAAGTGCCGCTCCAAGAAGTACTAGCCAATAGCGTAAGTAGAGCAAACCCTAGTACAGCTATCCTAGTGTGAGTCACATCGAGTCATGATCCGATCCGTTATTGTACACAATCACATGCACTGGAGCTTACCCAGCTGACTGATCCTAACAAGTCCATGACGATATACTGCTGACGCGGTGTCATACCCATGACATCAGTGTCCACTTCCGAGCCGAACATAACATCACCCTCTTTTCAGGATCGGGCCCCAGACCAACCGTGCACAATCTCCTCTCTGAGCGTAGCGATGCGCTGCCCCTCCTCCGCTCTGGGGTGATAAGAGTCGCGCTCGTCCTCGATGCGTTTGATCGTGTTGGCGCGCTGTAAGCGGAGCACGCACTGACGGCGCATGCTTCCAAGCTTGTCCAGCTCGGCAATCTTCTTCTTCAACTCCTCCTCCTTGGCTTCGTAGCCCGCATGGAGGCACCGGTAGCGATGTACCTCTGTAACGCCACCACAGGGGCGTTAAGTACGACGTGTACTTCGTAAGTCAACGGGATCGGAAAGGCGCGAGTCGGTCAAGACTCAGTTCGGTGATGAACAAGTACCACTAGGTCTCCCAGGGACACTAGGGTAATAGCGGAATGTGAGGCTCAAGCGTAAGGGCGAGCTGAAGCGGGGACTCAAGCGCAAGTGCGAGTCAAGCAGAGATCGTGAGGCAAAGACAATGTGGTATTACACAAGAAGTCAAGTCTACCATACAGACTAGGTAAAGCGTGACTTATATACTAATACAGGATGTTTGCGAGTCGCAAACATATGGCGCGATCCTAGGATACTGGTCCTAGAGAGCTATCAAAGGGAAGGTATGAATACGGAACAAGGGAATCCCACGGGATGACGCGTGCAACAGAAGTCGTCAGCAGGTTCTGGAAGTCGTGTCATGGGGCGTCGGAACAGTCATACGGTGGGTGCAAGCTAGAAGCCGGAAAGCGTATCGAACCGGATCGTATCGTAAAAGTACAACGGATGCGCAAGAAGAAGGAAAGTCATAGTATGGGGTCAAAATCGTAACAACCTCGGCCGTGATTGTCAGGTTGTTCATGGCCATACAGGCCAAATCGACCGACTTGTGGAGGGCGCTGTTCTGGTCTAGAAAGACCAGGTCGTCGTTGGTGTAGGTAGGGGAGGGCTCGTCGTATTGGGGTTTGGCGTGCACCGACTTGCCGTACTGCTGGTCGCTGCCTTGTTGATAGGCGAGGACAAAGGGGTCCGCCGTAAAGACGAGCTGCGTATACCGAGCTGGGTGCAACCGGCCCTGAGCGTTGCGTATCTGGAAGGGGATGAAGTGTACTCCCCTGTTGTGCTTGAACCCGACTGGTGGCGGTGTTTCCACCCGCTGTCGGGAAATTGGACTGTGTTCCTCTGCACGGTAGAGGCGCCGCATCTCGGATCGTTGACTCGGCGGCAAGACCAGCGGCTGTCCGTCTGTGGAGCATAGCGGTGGGGTTTCGTCGTGAGTAGTGGTGAGGTGATTCCCATACGTGAGGTGTTCGTTGAGAGGACAATGCTCCTCCGACAGGTACCGGTCGTAATCTCGATCTTCTTGTACCTGAGTCTGGTCTTGACAGGATGGAGGTTGGGTCGGAACATAGCCTTGCGGAGACGAGCTGCGTGTGCTGACTGCTGTAGGTGTTGGCGAAGGAAGAAGGGGTGGAATGGGGGTAACTGGACGACTGGGGCTTGGTTGAAGGGGGTCGGGAAGCGACATGGGTGACGGTGGCGCATTCTGAATGATAACGGTAGGCTGGACTGAGATGGGGAGTAGGTCGTCGAGGACATAGTGGACTTGGACTGGGGAGTGGGACATGAGTAGATGGAAGTGTGTGAGTGGGAAATGGGGACGTCTCTTGGGAATGTCCTGTGCTTATATGCACTTCTCTGGCAGGGTTTGAACGTTTGAACTCCCAAATGGCTTCGTCAGCGAAGACGTCATCCTTCGAGACCCACTGGTTATCAGAGTCAGGGTATCCGCGCCACTTGACCAAATACTGCAGTTTCTTTGTTCTGCCGAATCGCCGAGAGTCTAGAATCTTCTCGACTTTGTATTCTTCTTCGCCATCAATCAGATCCAGCGGTGGGCGCTGATAATTAGGTCCGTGTGTGGGAGTTTCGCGATAAGGAGTCAGAAGATCTGTGTGGAACACTGGGTGGATGTTCCACTGCGTGGGAAGTTCTAGGCGATAGTTGACTGCGGACATCACCTGAGTGACCTTGAATGGGCCATGCCTCCTGGGCGCAAGCTTTGTGGTTGGTTGGTTGGTACGTAGGTGGCGTCCTTCTAACCATACCAGGTCCCCTATCTGGTACTTGGGCGTATCTTTGTGTTTGATCCACCCCTGCTGTGCTTTGATCATCAGTTCCTGGGCGCGCGTTCTAGCCTCTTGAAACTGTTTGATGCGGAGTGCTACCTGTGGTATAGGGGAGGGGCGATCGATCCAATCAGCGCGGGGGTTGTAGCCCATGAGAATATTAAAGGGGGACTCTCTGGTAGATTCGTTGGGCCAGTTGTTGTGCGTGAATTCTGCCATGGGTAGGTAGTGTGTCCAGTTGTCCTGTCTTTCATTGACCCAAAACCGTAGGTATTGTTCTAGCCATTGGTTGGTGCGTTCTGACTGTTCGTCTGTTCGTGGGTGATAGGCCGTGGATATATTCTGTTCAATGCCTAGGATCTTGCAAAGTTCGCGTGTGAACTTTGATGCGAATCGGGGGTCTCGATCACTGATAATGCACGCTGGTAGTCCGAATCAGGTGAAAACATGTTTTACGTACAGGGCCGCAGTTCCTTCTGCGCTTATCTCTTCGAGACACGGGATGAATATTGCCACTTTGGAACAGTCATGGTCCGTTACTGTCAGTATGGAATCGCAGCTGTCCGCTTGTGGTAGTTTAGTGATGAAATCCAGGGCTATGGTCTCGAATGGCATTGCTTCTTTTCTGGGGAATATGGGCTGTAGTGGTGCGCATGTGGGTCGGTTGTCGACTTTGATCCGTTGACAGTCGGCGCAACCCTTGACGTAGTCCTGTGTTTCTTGTCGAAGGCCCAGCCACCAGTAATATCGTTCCACCATTTTGATTGTTCGGTTGATTCCGGGGTGGCCGTGGATCGGTGGGTCATGGTGTGCCCGTATGATGTGCTGTCGTTTGTGTGCGTCTCCTGTGACTACGTGTCGTCCGTCTTTGTACCAAGTGCCTTCGACTTTCTTCAGCCTGTGGGGGTCTACCCATCGCTTTACTATGGTTTCATCTTGGGTGTATACCGGATTAGTCGGTTCCATTTCCGTGACGTTGATGGTATGTTGCATGCGTGTTGGGTCATCTGTTGTGTCGACTTTGGTGGCTCTGACGAACACGTGGTCTGGGAGTACCGTGACTTGTTCATTGTCATGTTCTCCTTGATCGTAGTCTGGTCGTCTCGACAGTGCATCTGCACGTCCGTTTGCTGTTCCTTTGATGTGGTGAATCTCTATGTCATATTCTGCCAGTTCAAGTACTTCCCTTGCTACGCGTCAGCTGATCTTCTGGGGGGATCTCCAGTATTGTAAGTTCATGTGGTCGGAGAAGACTTTGATCTTGTGTGGTGATCCGGCGAGGTATTGTCTCCAGTTTCGTAGTGCTTTTACAATGGCTAGGAGTTCCAAGTCGTAGATGTCGTAGTTCCTTTCCGCTGCGTTGAGGGTGTTTGAGTAGAATGCGATTGGGTGTCGTTTGTTGTCCGGTCCCTTTTGAAGGAGTACTGCCCCTACCGCGTATCCGGATGCGTCAACTTCCAGCTTGAACTGCTTGTCTAGTTCCGGATGTTTGAGTACCGGTTCTTCGGTTACCAGTGCTTTGAGCTTGTCAAATGCTTGCTGTTGTTCCGTTCCCCATTGCCAATCGGTGTCCTTGCGCGTGAGTTTGTTGAGTGGTCGTGCATGTGTGGCAAAATTTCGAATGAAGGCACGATAAAAGTTGCAGAAGCCTAGGAAGGATCGCACCTGTTTGACGGTTTTTGGTACGGGCCAGTCTGTTATGCCGGAAATTTTGACGGGGTCCATGCGAATCACCCCCTTTTCAATGATTACCCCTAGGTAATCAAGGGAAGAAGAGTGGAAGGTGCATTTCTCGAGTTTGAGGTAGAGGTCGTGCTGTTCTAGTAAGTCCAGTATGTCATGTACCGCTTCTGCGTGTGCTTGTTCCGTGGTTGATGTTGCAATACCAATGTCGTCCATGTAGACTCGAATGATAGTTCCCTTTTTCTTGTGGTGGTCAATAAGGGGTTGACAGATGGTGTTCATCATTTCCTGGAAGGTGGAAGGGGAGTTGGTCGTGCCGAAGTACATCACTACCGGTTCAAAGAAACCGTATTTGGTTTTGAACGCTGCCTTGTACTGGTCACCGTCTTTAACCAAAATGTTGTTATATCCTTGCCAGACGTCAAACTTGGAGAATATCCATCCTGAACTGAGGCTTGCGATAAGTTCTGGTATGAGGGGGAGTGGATATTGGTTGCGTATGGTCCATTTGTTGAGTGTTCTGTAGTCCTGTACCGGGCGTAGTTTTCCGTCCTTCTTTTTTACAAAGAAGAACGGAGATGCGTATGGGGATTTAGAGGGGTGTATGTAACCTTTTGCCAGTTGTTCATCCAGGAATTCCCGTAGTGCTTTATCTTCTGCTTGATTTACGGGGTATACCTTGCAGTCGAATGAATCGGGTGCTTCTGGTTTGAGTTCGATAGCATGGTCCCAGGGTCTAGAAGGTGGTAGGTGTTGGGATTCCTCTTCACTGAATACCTTGGCATGTCTTCTGTATTCCTCAGGTATTTCCTTTTTCTCTGTGTATTGTTGTGCCACTATTGCCATGTCTGTTGCCGTTGTTCGTAGGTGTACTGGTAGAGTTTGTTCTTCCAGTTCGTGGAAGGCTTGCTGTTTGTTTTCTTCCTTGATTTCTATGATGAGTCGTCGGAGTTCTGTGAGTCCAAACGGTTTGAGTGGGTTAGTGGTTCAGATGACGATAGGGTATTGTTTGGTGTCAAGGGTGGCCGTTGCCCATTGAATCCTGGGTTGAAATGTTGCGAGCCATGGGTATCCCAGTATGAGGTCCTCCCCTCCCACGTTAGTGACTAAGAAGCGGATGTCCTTGAGCTTTCCGTCAGTTTGTACGTTAAGGTCGACGCAGTGAGTGATTTTTCCTCCTTTGTTATGTGTCCCATCTATATTCCAAATGTTGCGGGGACGCTCTAGTACTTTTGTTCCTAGATGCATCCGTTTGATGAAGTCCGGATGTATGAAGTTGTCGGTGGCTCCGGAGTCCACCAGTGCTTTTCTTTCAGCCATAAAGTTACTCGTGCGGATCGAAACTGGAACATGCATAGATCGATAGCGCGTTATGAACGACAAGTTACAATTGACTGCCCTCACCCAGGCCGTTGGGTTCAGGCGCTTGGAAAATCCTGGCTCCCTGCCATATTTCTAGCGAACATCTCTCTTCCTTCTTCTGGAAGTTCCGCAATCCTCCCCATGATGTCCTCCACCTGCTGCACGGATGTGGTGCCTCAGTTGGCTTGCACTGGTTCATCGAGGTCGATGAGGGGTTCTCCTACGACGCTTTGTGGAGCGGTGGGTATTTCCTCAATGTATGCGCTTCTGCCTTGAGGTGGTCCTTGGCGTGCCTGGCGTGGTTGCTGGCATTCTCGTGAGAAGTGACCTTTCTTTCCACAGTTATAACAGGTTACGTCCCTTGTGTTAAAGACACCTCATCCTCCTCTTCCATCAGCAAAATCTAGAAAAATCTTAATATGCTTGGTTTGCTTATTTCATGGATAAGCCTGCAAAGCCATTTTAAGATGCTTATTTCTACTTAGTGAATTAGTCAGTAAGCATGAGCAAAAACCCAAGTAAATCATAGGTATGTAAAGCATAGCAAGTAAATAAGACATTAGACAGGCAAGTGAAAGCTGGACTAACCTAGTATAAGCAGAATTACCAAGGAATTCAAATACCAAAAGCAATTTTATTCGTAAGATAAAATATGTACAAGTAGCAAAATGGTGCCCGTCTGCGTCCCCACCGTCCGCGCCCACGCCCACATCACCACCATCGCCACCCGATCCCCGTTGTCACCGTCCATGTCCGCGTCACCACTGCCTGCATCGCCATCACCATCGCCATCGCCGCGCTCGCTATCCCTGCCGCCGTCCCCATCCCCACCGCCTATGCCACCCGCCGCTGCCCCTCGTCGTCGGTACCACCACATCCCGGGCCGTTGCTACGTCCATTGTCGTGGTCATGGTCTTCGTGGTCGTCACTTCGTCGTGGTCGTCGCCATCGTCACTGGCACGTCATTGCACAGTTGCGCCATGAGTTGCGCACTGCTTGCCGTGTACGCACCGCGGCTGCGTTGTCGCGCACGCCCCGCAGCTGCGTTGTTGCGCACACCCCACAGCTGCGTTGTTGCGCACGCCCCGCAGCTGCGTTGTTGCGCATGCCCCACAGCTGCATTGTTGCACACGCCCCGCAGCTGTGTTGTCGCACACGCCCCATAGCTGCGTTATTGCGCACACCCCGCAGCTGCGTTGTCAGTTTGATAGGTGTGCAGGGTTCGGTTGTGGTGGCGGTAGGGGCGTGGTTTGGGTCCACGTGGGGTGGTGGATGTCAGTGGTGACATCACCACGGTGGCGTAGCTGCTCGTTAGTGAAAAGAGTGGGTGGACGGGTTTAAAGCACTTACGACTGGGGCAGTGACGTCGGAGGCTGGCGGCCAGCGACCATTGTCGTGGGGTGTAATGCCACGGTGGTTGTGCGGCAATGGGAAGCCCTGCGATTGATGTCAGTCCGCTACATATACCGTACAGTAACTTACAGTACGTCCAAGTTGAACGTTGAACATGAACGACTTGGACGGAAACAGCGTCTGGCAGAGGCTCAATCTGTGGCGTGGGAAATTGAACCATCACCACAACTTAGCCACTTTTTTTTTTTGCCACGATTCACCCTCCTCTCAAGAGCACTGCCACCCTTAGGTGCGATTTTTCTTTTTCTTTTGTAATTCGTTTAACTGTCTTCGAGCTGCCGTTGCGCGCTCCCACCGGCGTACCCCGCGGGTACGCAAGCCACTGCCACGCCACCGGAACGAGCTGGGCTTCGGTCCAGTGTATCAAGATACTTTTTTTTTTTTTTGATTCGTTTCTCATTGGCGTTACAGAGCCCATATCTTCCTCACTTGCTGCTACTGCACCTGAGTCCTTCAAGCTGCCCACCTCTCCCACCCATGCAAGAGGCATCTCTGTGCTTCCCCACCCTTCAAGCACCTTCCACCGCCTCTGCCTTAAGCCCGTGGCCGTCGCCTCCACCCCTCGCCGCATGCAGGTCCACCTACCCCCACCCCGTCACAGCGTGCAAGAGCTGCCATGACGCGGCACGCAAGACCAACCACGATACTAACCTGCCGCGTACGGGTCCCCGCCCAGGACACTGCTAACGGTACACCCTGACGAATCAAAAAGTACGTTATCAGTTCGTTTGAGCCCACAATGTGCTGACACTGGTTGCAGGCCCACGCGGATACCTTGCGCGCCACGTCCACCACTGCCTGCCAGGGGCCCATGTGCACATGACGACGATGACGCAACCGTGGACGACGGCGGCGGCGACAGTGAGGCGACATTGCTACGACGGCGGCGGCGACAGTGAGGCGACATCGCTACGACGGCGGCGGCGACAGTGAGGCGACATCGCTACGACGGTGGCGACGATGGCGAGGCGACATCGCCACGGCGGCGGCGACAGTGAGGCGACATCGCTACGATGGCGGCGACGATGGCGAGGCGACATCGCCACGGCGGTGACGATGGTGAGGCGACATCGCCACGACGGTGGTGGCGGCGACGGCGACGATGATGGTGACAACGACAACGACGGCGATGGAGGCACGATGATGGCGAGGTAGCGGCGGGGACAGTAGTAGGGGTATGGCCTCCTTTGTATATTACCTGTAGATATTGTAACCCTATGAAATAAAGTTGATTTTCCTGTATTTTGAAAGCTGTGTGATAATCAGATTGCTTAGTAGTTGACTTAAGACTGCTTATACCAAGGCTTATATTTGTGTTGAGCCTGGTGGAGCCTGCCCAAGAAAGAGTCCAAGTCGAAAATAAGCCAGACAATAAGGTCAATAAGCTGCAATTAAGTCAAGTTCAGAGCGAGGCTTGACTTAATCCAAGCAGGGTCAGGCTTAGCAAAATCTGGCTTTAGGTTGCTTAAAACTGTTGTTAAGTCATATTAAGCACTGTTAAGGACCATTAAGAAAAATCAACATTTTCCTGATGTCCTCTGGCGAGGAAACCTCCGCGAGGGGGGAAAGGAGGTCTTCCCTGTGTGTAGTTCCTCCATTCCTGAGGGTTGTTCGGGTTTGCCTCTTCCGATCCTGCGACTCTGGCGCGGATCCTCCCCGGCGTGGTATCCATTGCATCGGGGTGGTTTCGGTATTGCTGCCATCCTTGATTCTGCCTTTGGGGAGGTTGGAACCTTGCGGGCTGCTGTTGCTGTTGCTGTTTGGGGCGCTGGGTCAGCTGCCTTCCAAACCCGTCTACTCGTGCCTTCATATGGAGATAGCATTTCTGCTGTTCAATGAGGGCGTTCTTCCATTGGTGGTACGTTACTGGGCTGTGGAATTGGTATGCGTTGCAATATAGGTCGAGGGGTACGCCTCTGGTGAACTTGTCGAGTACCAAGGGGTCATCCAGGCAGTAGTCAGCCTGTCGAACGAGCTTCTCGAATGCGGTTATGTAGCTGTCAATGTCTCCCCCCGTCATTTTGAATCCTTTGTCCAGCTCCAATCTGGCGCATTCTTGCTCCATGTTGTCTCGGAACTGTCGTTTGAAGGCGAGTTCTACTGCGCTCCATACCCAGGGGTCACTTCTGTCTGGCCTGGTTTCAATCCATTTCTGGGTTTCTGAGGTCCATTTGTCGACCAGGGGCCCTTGGATGTAGGTGAGGAACATCATTGCTTTGATGTATGGGCTTTGCAGGCTTCGGTTGGCTATGTTTACCTGTGCGAATCGGTTCCATTGGGATAGGAATGCTTGTGCTTTGTCCCGATCTCCCGTGAAGATGGGTGGTTCTTTGCCAATGAATCTGTCGGTAAGGTGGGGAATGTCCCCGAACCCTGGGTGTGGGAGGCCTTGTGCGTCATCCCCTCCTCCGTCTCCATCGCCTCCTCCTCCAGGGTTTCCGTCTGCTGGGTCTCCTCCCGGAGGGTTTCCTTCTGGTTGTCGTGGTTGATCTTGCGGGGTGAAAAGGGCTGTCCTGATCTGGGCAGGTGCTTGGGTGGTGGTTGTGGAGGTCATAACTGGGATGGACTTAGCGATGCTTTCTAGTGCTAGTTCTTCTGCTTCGTCCTGGTGAATGTAGATATCTTTGGGGTTACTTGCAAGTGATGGGGATGGTGCTGGTGTCTTTGGTGTGGGGGATCGTACTGGTTCTTCATATTGTCCGTCGATAAGACCCCACTGGTCTCTGGTGACTATGTTGCTGGCTAGGATGTCAAGGTGGAGTCCTCCTCCTGCGGGTCGGAGTACTTTGTATTTGTTGTGGAGGTCGTCCCAACGGATTTCTGTCCAACAGGTGTTTTCGAAGTTGAATTCTACTGGGATGATGTGTCGGTTGCCTGATCGATCAAAATAATCGGTAACGTAGCCTGGTATTTCCGCGTCGTCTTTCCAAAATGCGGCTTCTAAGTATCTCTTTGGTACATTTCGCTCTCCTCGTCTGTCGAGGTGATATGGTCTGAATGGGACCCAGTAGTCCTTGGTTGTCTTGGTAGGATTGGCCATGATTGGGATCTTGGTCTTAATGTAGTGTTTACCACGAACGCTTGCCTGACTTAGGCTTCGGAGTGAGTGGCGATCCTTTTGATGTCGTAGTTGCGGTTGACTCTGGCTTGAGGGAAGTCAACTGGGTGTACCTGCAGTGCTCCGTTGCGGTCTTCGTATCCGTGTAGATCGTCTCCAAGGGGTAGTGTCGGAGGTGGGGTGGTGACTATGTGAAGATCGTCCCAAGTATCGTGATCAACGACGTACAGGAATGTATAAGGGGAAGTGACGTGAGGATTGAGATATAAGTAGACGCGATGACAGATGCTGCCGACGGGATAGTTGTCCACTGTTCACGGAAGGACTAAGTCACGAGGGATCCCTTGGTCTAGAGGGATATGTCGGACAACTCACTTCAAGGGGGAGGACCCTGTAGAGCGAAGAACAGATAGTGGTATTGGAAGAAGACCAAGATGCCGTTCTTGGTCTTCGCAGCGTACTACTTATACAGATACCCACGGGCTTTCAAGCGCCGCTCCAAGAAGTACTAGCCAATAGCGTAAGTAGAGCAAACCCTAGTACAGCTATCCTAGTGTGAGTCACATCGAGTCATGATCCGATCCGTTATTGTACACAATCACATGCACCGGAGCTTACCCGGCTGACTGATCCTAACAAGTCCATGACGATATACTGCTGACGCGGTGTCATACCCGTGACATCAGTGTCCACTTCCGAGCCGAACGTAACACACAACACTGCGGGATGGGAAGGTGTCTTCATCAAATGTAACATCTCGTGAAGAGATGAAGCACCGGCTATGTCTATCCCAGAGTTTGTAACCCTTTGAGAGGGGTTCATAGCCCACAAACACGGCTTCCTTTGATTTAGGATCTAGTTTGCGCCGGTTGTGTTTGGGTACATGATAGTAGGCTTTACAGCCAAAGACTCTAAAGTAGGAGACATCTGGGACTGTACCATCCCAGAGCTCTAGCGGAGTTTTCCACTGATTCAAACGAGTGGGGGTGCGGTTATAGATTTGCACAGCAGTTTGAACTGCTTGTTCCCAAAAGCCAAGGCTAAGGCCTGCATGGTGGAGCATGCTAGTGCCTTTTTCTATAACCGTACAGTTAAAACACTTGGCTCTCCCATTCTGTTGTGGAGAATAAGGCATAGTAAGCATATGCTCGATTCCTGCTTCCAGAAGGATGTGCTTTAAGTCATTGTTGACGTATTTGCCACCACGGTCCGAGTGTAAGGATTTAATGGGCTTGTTAAGTTGTTTTTCAGCCCACACCTTGTAGTGTAGGAAGGCGTCCTTAAACTGGTCCTTTGATTTCATGAAGATGACAACTGCAGCTTTTGAGAAGTCATCTATGAACGTGGCAAAGTACTTGTTGCCCTGGATAGAATTGCTCTGTAGTGGGCCAACAAGGTCACTGTGAATGACTTCAAGAAGTTCTGAAGCACATTTTTTGGAAGGTGGGAAGGGTAGATGGGTGGATTTGCCTAGTTCACAACCAAGGCAAAGTCCGTCTTCCACAGGGGAATCATTAATATGGAGTCCTTTAACTGACTCCTGAGCATATCTTTTTAGCACATCTTTGGACATATGTCCCATGCGCCTATGCCAGACATCAAGGCTTGCAGATGCAGGTGCATGGACAGCATTCATAGCATGTCCGTTGAGCCAATATAGCCCGAGAGCCTTGTGTCCTTCCGCAATGGTCTCTCCTTTGTGTCTGATTGTGAAGGAGGTAGCATCAAAACTAACTATGGTGCCCTTTGAAGTGAGGCAGGGTGTGGATAGGATACACGAGTGCATATTTGGGATGTTACGATTTTACCTCTGCACCATGCCTTCCTTTCTCATTGTGCATTCACTGTACTTTTACGATACGATCCGGTTCGATACACTTTCTGACTTCTAGCTCGCACCCACCATATGACCGTTCCGACGCCCCATGGCGTGACTTCCAGAACCTGCTGATGACTTCTGCTACACGTGTTGCTCCGCGGGATTCCTTTGTTCCACATATGTATCTTCCCTTTGTTAGCTCTCTAGGACCTGTATCCTAGGATCACGCCATATGTTTGCGACTCGCAAACATCCTGTACTAGTATATAAGTCATGCCTTACCTAGCTTGTACAGTAGACTTGACTTCTTGTGTAATACCACATTGTCTTTGCCTCACGACCCCCGTCTGACTCGCCTTTATGCTTGAGTCCCTGTCTTTGCTCACCTTTACGCTTGAGCCTTGCTATTCCGCTATTACCCTAGTGGTACTTGTTCACCATCGAACTAAGTCTTAATGGACTTACACACTTCCGATCCTGTTGACTTACGAAGTACACATCGTACTTAACGCCCCTGTGGTGGCATTACATTAAGTCAAGTCTCTCACAGTGGCGACATCTAGTCGCAGCCAGTCTTGGTTTCAGGCCGAATATATTGAACGTTACAGTACCGATGATCTCTCTGACAAAATCAAAGGAGCTGCAGTCTAGGCAGAACACGACAGAACTGAGGGATACTTTCTTTTCCACCCCAACACACAGCAATACCGACAAATCCATTATCTTGACGACATCCGTCAGTGGGCATACATCGACTACTCGCCAAAGAAAGGGCAGTGGTACACCATCAGCATTGTACCCCCTACACTTGGAGTAGGACCCTTTAGAACCCACACTGCTAAGGGCATCGACATCGACAACCCAGACCCTGACCCAGACTCCCCAAGCATACCCGTCCCTACAACAAACCTACCTGTAACTGCTTTCCCATCCTACGCAATGTCTCAGACCCAGCAGCAAGCTTCAGCTAGCACGACACTTACCAGCGGAGGAGCTGGAGGAGGAGGAGGAGGACCCTCGGGAGCCTCTGGCTCAGGCGGAGGGGGAGCCTCAGTACCGCCCAGTGGCGGCACCCCGATCCCACCAGCAGGTGGCGGTGGCGGTGCTGGTGGCAGCGGTGCTGGTGGCGCTGCACCAGGAGGAGCTGCTCCGATAATTGCGCCCGGAGGCCATGGAAGACTAGGAGGAAACCCACCCCCGGAGTTCACAGGGGTAAGGGACAAGAGCAAAGCCTTTTTGCTCACATTCGATCTCTACGAGGGGATGAACCCAGATGTCAATCAGCTTAGAATCCCCTCCTCGTGCGCCATGACTTTCCTCTCTTACATCAGAGGACCCCTTGTCAACAACTGGGTAGCAGAACAAGCATGATGGCTTAATGAACAAATAGCCAATGGAGTGGACCGAGGAAACATGGTCCTATGGCAAACAGTCCGAGACAGATTCGTAGCCGCCTACTTCGACTCAGCAGAATGCACCAATGCCTGCAAATCGCTGCAGACCCTCACCATGAAGGGCAAGGATATCGACACGTATATCGCCACCTTCCAGAATCTTGTTACCAAGGCCGGGTATAACCCTGATGAAGCCACGACCCTTGAAATCTTCCAAGATGGGCTACCTAACCAGTTAGTCATTAACGCTATCCGCTTCCAACACCCTGTCAACTGGGAGCAGTGGAAAGCGGCAGCGCGACTCCAGCAGGCTGAATACCTTATTTTAAAGGATCGCCTGGGCAAAAACAAACCATCGCACAATCGAAAGGGTGGGCACAGCTGAGAGCAGTGGGTCCAGGCCCTCAATAGAACACACGACCCAAATGCCATGGATGTTGGACGCGCCTGAGCCTCTGTGGCCCTTACTGACACCAACAAAGCCCAGCTTCAGAAGGAGGGACGATGTTTTAGATGTCATGCTCAAGGGCACATCTTGCGCAACTGCCCACAAAAAGTAGTGCACGACATGGGTTTGTGAACCTGCGCGGGTACCTGGGTATGGGTCTGGCGGGTACGGGTACGGGTCATGGTTGGGATACCCGTGAAAAAACCATACCTGCGCGACGGGTATGGCGGATATTGTCAAGGAACCACTAGCATTGGAACTTGAATCACCGCAATGCCACTAGCATACATTAACTACGAGAATTTACCGAGATAGTCAACCACCCTTACAACTACCATTACAATTTCCCCCAACTCTGTCAACCTTTGCAACACTCCCCCCATAATGCAACTTGGACAGCGAAAATGGAAGGTGGCTTCTTGAATTACCGACGAGAACTTTGTAGGTGCAGAAAGTAATGCAGTCACGAAGCGCCTTAAGCGCTCTGCTGACGCTGCTCGGGCGGTGGCTGTAAAACCTCAGAAACGACAGGTATCAGTCGAGGACATCGAGGACGAGGACAATACTACACCAGTCAATGAGCAACCAAAAAAAGCGAACACCCTTCTTGAGGCTGTCCACATGCATGACAGTGTCGACCCACTGGATAATGATCCAGTCTTGGTATCTGAAGACACCACAGAGAGTGATGATGATGAAGACGAGCTAGCTAAACCTGTTGAGACTGCAGAAGGACAATGCAGTGAGTCAAACAAAGTCAGAAAACTAAACATTAGCTCACCTAATTTCCCATCAGAACGACTATCTGTCAAATGGGTGTCTCAGGTCTACGCGTTCTTCAAGCCAACCCCATCCATTGTGATGGTTGATGGGCGGCGTGTCCACAAATTTAGGTGCACTGCATCAAATTGTAAGGGACGTGGCAAAAACCCGAGAATGGTCCGACGTTACCTTGATACATCTGATCGTAACTCGACAGGAAATCTTCGCAAGCATGCACGACTGTGTTGGGGAGATGAGATCTTGCGTAATGCAGATGCTTGTGGCGACATAAGCAGCGTTCGGGAAGGGTTAGAAAAAGTCAAGAAGGGAAAAGATGGATCACTCACTGCGACCTTTGAGTGGAAGGGAAAAGGACGGGTTACTTATTCTCATCGCCAGCACGATAAGGTCCAAACGAGGTTCGTGGTAATCAATAAGTATCTAACCATCTAATGTGGAGCTCAGGGCCGAGATTGTGCGCTGGGTATCGGAAAGTATGCGACCTTTTTCCATCGTCAACAATCGAGGGTTTCAATGCCTCATGAAGATGGGTAGACCAGAATATTACATACCTTCTGCTGCCACTGTCTCACATGATGTCAAGGAGGTGTTCAAAAAGGTCCGGAGTAGGATCGCGAAGATGCTCCAGGTGAGGTTTTGGTCAGCGATACGACATCTTAGGCCAAACCAATTGACTCACCTATCCAGGAACACAACGGCACCCTCAGCTTTGGGACAGATGCGTGGAGCTCGCCTAACCACAAGGCATATGTTGCAGTGACTGTCCACTTCGAACAGAACAGCAAGTCGATGTGTCTTCTGCTCGACCTTGTTGAGGTCGCAAAGTCCCATTCTGGCGCAAATCTTGCATCGGCGTTCGCGAAAATCCTGGCTGACTTTGGGATAGCACACAAGGTAAGTTTGCTAGGTCATTTGATAATAACAAGCGACTTACCGTGACCTTGCGCATCAGATTCTCAGTGTTACATGTGATAATGCATCACCAAACGATACGATGATTGATGTACTTGCTGACCTAGTTGTCGCATTTCCGGGTGCTGCGAATCGAACCCGTTGCTTCACACATATCTTGAACCTAGTCATAAAGGTAATTCTTCGCCAATTCGACATGCCAAGAGCAAGGGCAGACAAAGTGCCCGATGCGGTGCCGGTAGACCTTGCAGGGGAAATTGAGATGGAGGGGGAAGAGATGGATAAGAGAGGTGATGGAAGCGAGGATGATGACGACAGAGAGGATGGATGGGTTGATCCACGCAAAAGGATGTCACAGAAGGACCAAGACGAGCTTGATACAACGGTGCGCCCAGTGTGGCTGGTACTGGTAAAGGTAAGTTCAAACTCAGCTGAACAAACTGAAACTGGTACTCACAGTAGTCCAACTGAGTTTAGCTACGAAAACTGGCGTACACGATCAAAAACTCCACAACAGTCTTACTCCCTTGCTGGATTCAGATCCTTGAAGATCTCACGGATGATGGTAGCCCTTCCAACTCCCTTGCCATTCGGATGATGCCGCGTGATGTCACAACATGCTGGAATTCGACATACGACATGCTCGTATTCGCTCTTGAATATCACATGGTAATTGACGAAATTTCCAGTGACAGGGACATGAGAAAGTATGAGCTAGACGAGGAGGAATGGGGGCTTGTTCAACAACTGTGCGATGTATTGGGAGTATGTCACACTCATCATTTTCCCCATTCCCGCTGCTCACCCTCTCCCAGCTATTCAAGGACGCAACTATTTTCTTTTCGTGTTCAACGCCAAACCTTGCCACTGTGATACCCGCAATGGATCACATCAACGCACATCTTGCCACTGCAAGCCAAGACTCTAAGTACTCGTCTGCCATTCGCGCTTCGCTGACACTTGGAAAAGCTCACCTCAACAAATACTACGACATGACCGATCACTCAGAAGTGTACCAAATAGTCATGAGTGAGTACACTTCCCTTGATTGTTCATTCGTTTTTGATCCTGTTGAACAGTCTTGCACCCACGACACAAACTTCAATATTTCCGCAACGCCAACTGGGACAAGACGTGGATCATCGTTGCAACTGCAATTGTCCGCGATGAGTTTTTGCGAGCATATGCGGCCCTCCCCATCAACAAGGTTGTTACTTGCACGCAGGATGTACGTATTACGCATACTACAATGTCCTTGTCCCTCTTACTTTGAACATTTTTAGACTACTGGGCCCACCACCGGCAAGCCAAACATCTTCGACGATCTACCATCAACCTCTGCCCACCGCCTCACCTCCAAGCTCAAGGACGAGCTCCATGATTACCTTGGATATCCTGTCGAAGACATCAAGGATGCGTCCACGTGGTGGGTCAAGAATCGAGCAGTCTATCCCCGTCTCTCTCGGATGGCATTAGACTACTTGTCGATACCGGGTAAGTTACAACATTAAGTCTCCCATACCTGATCTGACAATCCCTACAGCTACTTCAGTTGATGTTGAACGAGTCTTCAGCAAGGGAAGACTCGTTCTGTCTCACGTTCGGAATGGACTCTCGGTTGAGTCCACGCGTGCATTGATGTGTCTAGGTGCTTGGAGTAGGATGGGTTTGGTGAAGGACAGGGATGTATTGGAGGCGGCGAAACTTCCTGATGTACAAGGGTGCGAGGCGGAGCTAGATAGTGGTTGGGATGATGTTTCCGAGTAGTAACAATGTCGAATGCTCTGACCCCCCGTTGTAAGGGCTGTGCAGCACACTGGCAATATGTTAACTTTGCCACGCCAACCCGTAGTGCCAACCCACACAGGTTTTCATACCCGCACAACCCACAAGTACCCATACCCGTAGTGACTGGTACCCATACCCGTGAGCACGGGTATGGGTTTCACATGGGTGCGGGTACAGGTAAGGCCCGAGTGACCCATGGGTTACCTGTGATGAGCACTATATACATGAGCAACACGCCCAATCAGATCAAAAATAAGATCAACCGCCATGGGTTCAGTGGGGGTCGGGAGACAGAGGAAGAGCACAGGCGGCTTGGCAGTAACCCAGACGTTGATGTTAGTTACCAGTACCTGAGCTTCTTCCTGGAGGATGACGAGGAGCTGGCACAAATCGGGGAGGTAAGTTGCCAATAATTCTCCAAAATGGCATTATTAGGAGCTGGGATTTTTGCAGGATTACCGCACTGGACGCCTTCTTACTGGCCAGCTTAAAGCACGCTCTATCAAAGTGCTGCAAGAGTTCACAGGTACTTTTCAGGAGGTATGCAATCATTCTACATCTCCCGAATATGATCTAATTTGATCGCACGTTGCCGTGTTACAGCGCAGAAAAGCGATCACTGATGAAGAAGTCAAAGCGTTTATGGATGCGAATAGGCAAATCGTGCCAGCTTCAGGAAAGCAAGCTCTTCCTGCATGACCGTTGTATCTTTCAGAGATTGGGGAATATTTTGAGAAGCAAAGCTTGGGCCTCTTAACCCCTGTACTTTCAACGCGTCCGTGGTGGGCCATTGCACTTTCTGCACTGTATTGGATCGGGGTGCTCTAATAGCTGCATTATTTGGTCTACACTCTTCGATGATATAACAAAACATTTTAAAGGTATCTGCTGTCGAGGGTCACAACTTGACCACGGTATTTTTGTTCCAGCTGAATATTCCAGGCCCGGGGGGGGACCAAGCGTCTAAAGCAGTGAGGGCAGCAGTGCCCCAGTCGAAACCTGTTGGGTCAGTTCCCGGTGGGCTATCGATGAAGATCACAAGGCGCTCGTTTGAGGGTTTGATAAAACCCGACGCAATTGCACCTTTGATTTGTGCACGCAGCGGGTCGTAAAACCCAAGTACGTTCACGATGACAACAGCTATAGCGAAGTACGTCAAGAAAGTCAGTCAGCATGAGTCGGCCGTGGGCTCAGAGTGTGAACCATACGCTTGGTATGGATCCCTAGTTGTGTCCATGTGATGGCCTCCATGATCTGTGCGACGTTATGAATATAGTGTGAAGATGTAGTAGGGTGGGATACTACACTACCTCTTCAAATGTGCCATAACCCCCGGGAAGACCAATAAACCCACAAACCCGGCGCACCATTTCCACTTTGCGCTCGTGCATGGAATCCACGACGACCTATCCAGGTGTCTGAGACACCAATATTGAGGGTGAATTGAACGAATGAACCAACTTACGGACGTCATCTAAATTTAGGTGAAGTTCAGAACCGCCGAGCTTTGGCCGACAGCGGCATTACGCAATGACTGTACCTTCTCGTGGCCTTCGGCCAGATCGATGTGACCGCCGGTGGTCTGATCTCCCTCTCCGCCTGCTCGGAGCATCGCAGAAGGAACGACGGCGGTGACATGTCCTCCATGGTTGAGGACCACGCTGGAAATAATGCCCATAATCCCTCGCCTTCCACCGCCATACACAAGCGGCCGACCAAGCGTGGCGAGAGCGTGTCCCAGAGCTAAAATAAACCCCCTAAGTCACCAGAAAACGCAACCACGACAAAGGAGAGCTGGGTTCTTACAGACTGCCGCGTCGTGATAGGCAGTCGATGTACCGGGTGATGCACCGCAGTAGACAGCTACCGCACGAGGGGGCCGCTCGGTAAGGGGGGAGTTAAGCGGTGCAGGAGACATCGCAGTAGCAGTCGTGAAGCAACGAAAGTATGGTAGCATTGCTGAGTGGGGTTTATGTAGCAACTGCCCGGAGTAAAGTCGGTTCCTGGGGTGAATGCTGGCTTTATCCCCGCATATTTTTTTAGGTCGAATGCGGGCCCCCACGTTCCGCTTGAGTCGGAAGTGGGAGCTGTGCCTGGCAGAAAGCCTGCTGGTTAGCGATCTCTGCATCGATCCCGGCGCCCCTCCTGTCTTTGTTGTCTTTTTCAGAATTTCAAGTACAAGCTGTCGGAGTTACGCGTGGGTCACTTGAGCGATAGTGTGCTATTGGCGAACACACACGCACATGCACAAACGTGTGAGCAACAGAATGGGTGCTGGTCCGGGCTGGGTTGGGTTGGTTCCGTTGCCAGGTGTGTTGCCAGCCACACGACACGCGCACTGAAAAGGGCGCTAAGCCAAGCGCTAAGCTCTAGCGGCTTGAGAGTGGCTTGAGCCGACCAAGTCGGGCCGTCTGCTTCCTGACAACGCACTCTCAACAGATTTCCCCCTGGGCTTTGATGTATCCCTATATCTCACCGATAGCTTCTGGTCATAGAAAGGCCCTACAATGTTTTTTTTTTTGAGAAAGTAAGTATTTGCATCCCGTTTTTCTAGGGCTGAAGAAAATTTGCCAGCTCACAGACTCACGTCACTGGCCCACGACTAACTTACAACTGTATATTGTACGTAACCATTCTCAGAACTCCCCGAGATCAAATAGGGCCGCAGTACCACCATACCGATACGTTGCACGCACTACTACGGACAGGCAATAAGCATTGCAGTCACGTCCAATAAAACCTCGACACTCACAGATCATGCGCCGTAATGAACGAAATTCACCCACCGCTCGAGGGTAATCCCTCTCTTCTTCCACAACTTCTTCACGGCATGTCGAAGTGAACCAGCAGATCTCTTGTAGTACAGTACCGGTTCCCCTTGCTCTCGGGAAAATCGAATTATAGAAGTGCTTTGCTAGCTCCGTGCCATCATCATTGGCCATCACCCACATTGTCCCGACCACGCTGCGAAACCCACAGTATTGCACTGCAGCGGCGAGGTGTAGGCCCTCGTCAGCAGAGCTTCCGTCCGTCAACTCAGCCATGTGATAAGCCGAGAGGAACGCAAATTCGGCAGTGGAAAGGTGAGACCGCACAATGTTGAGCAGCGTGAGGCGCTTGTTCCCATGAAGCTCGAACCCGGCGTCAAATGGTTTTTGGGCTTCCAACGTGCTGTGGCATACAAAGTGGGCAAATTTGTGGTCCCGAAGGCCATCTAAAACCGACGTGGTTGTCGCATCTTCTGAGATAAGACTTTTTATGGGAAGCCGGCGGGTTTTGAGACCCTGTACAACCTTAATGTCTTTGCACACCTCTGATAATGACACGTCGGGCTCCTTGAACCGTAACCACCACCAGGGTACGAGATTCCCACGGTAAAATTCCGGGGCAAGGACGGACCAGGACCAAGAGTGAGCTGCAATAGCAGACGAGCTCTATCCCAGTCCCCAGATACCAATGGCCTGCCATGAGAGATAATATAATATACATTATTTGACCCCCCACATGGCCGAGAAGCCCACCCCACCGAGTGCGCCCAGAACAAGGCCCCCACCCTACAACAACCGCAAAACCCCCAAACTCCAAACTACAGGCACTAAAAGCTAAGATGTGCTGAACCCCACACAACCACAACGCCTCCCATTACTGAGACTACTGACCTGGGCCCCAATACAGACACACCCCACGACACCCTCTCTAGGACGATCCAGATGACCCCAAACCACCTGCCCCCACAACACCCAAGCACGAATGCCAACCAACAAATGACAACACCGACACCCCATAACTGCCACCTGAAGCATGCACAGCGCCACCATCACCCCCCTCAGACTAACATAGTGAGTAATTCCCACACAGCTGAACTAGAACACCACTAACCAGCAGTACGATCCACCTCATCTCACCAACCCCTGACACCCCCCCCCAAAAAAATGGACCCACACAAGCATTTAAACACCTACCCAAACCCCACTCAACTGCCACTGCTACCAACCATGGACGCACCACCTCCCACTCACACCACTTGCACCTCAAACTTTCCGCAAACCCCCCAGGCCCTGGAGTCCATGACCAGGGAAGCACTCGCCAGAGTCACGACAATCCAGTTGGCCTGCATCTCTGCGATGAGCAGCCCCACCGCTATCGCAGCAAAGAACAGGAAAAAATGTCCAAGTAAGCCCCCAACCACCCATAATCATAAACCCTCACTAACCCGAACCAAGTGACAGCAAATGACAAGGATGACCAAGAACTCCAGGCAGCCAATGACCTGGCAGGCCCCACCCTAGCCCCCACTGTTACTACCATTGAAATACCAGCAGAGGCCATCCAGCTGCCACTAACCACCCCAGGCCACCTTGCCCGGATAGTCCACTACCCCTCCTCAGAGCCATCCCACACCCCGCCTCCCTACGCCCTTCCTCCCATCCTGGACGAGGACTCCCCAACCCCCCCGGCCATGCCAACCAGGCCCCCTAGGGCAACCCCCATCGCCCCCCTCTCTCAGAGCACCCAAGATGAAGACATCCCGATGATCTTCGCACAACTCATGCCCCAGGAGAGCCCTACTCACCATGAACAAGGTACCCCCCCTGGCAACACGACAACCGCCAGAAGGACGGCCACCTCGGTAAGAGGCATAGTGGAAGCAGACCGCGTCGACCCCCACATAGGAGGGTCCAACCCCCTCGTTACTCTCGAAAAATTCACCCTGGGCCCCATGCCCCATGTTACGATCGGACTCATTGGTACGGACTACAGTCTCGTGGGGTTCTGACTACCCTAGTATTAGTCAGGGACAGTCGTCTCAGTCAGCGTTGTTTCGGATATCACATGGTACGGACTTGACTCATACCTAGGATAGCTGTAGTAGGGTTCGAGCTACTATCGCTATAGGGTACCTTACGTTCAGGAGGAGCTTCAAAGCTCCTCGTCAATTGTATATCTAGTGGACAGTCCGAAGACCGAGCTCCTTAGCTTGGTCTTCTTGAATCCTTATCTGGCTCTCATCGTCCCTCTCCTTGTTTGCCTTCTCCTCACTTCTTGTCTGTTATCGCGTCTGGCCTTAGTAAGGCAGATCGCCCAGCGACACGTACGCCTGGTGGACTTCGCCCCAGTGCTGGTAGCGGTCACGTTCCTTTTGAGGTCGTGTACTCATCTTCGCTAAGTCGTCCTTCGCATATCAAGCCACTCTGTCACCGCTCAAGTCGAGCATCGTTAGGGCGGGCCTAACGCAACATTAAGACCAAGCTAACCTCACCAACGACACGGTGGCGTCCACAACAAGAGATCGGTGGGACTGGAATCAAGTCCAATCATATACCATCCCCAGCAGAGGAGAACGGAACGTCCCCACGCGCTATCTAAAGGCTGCCAGGTGGAGGACGCACAGAGGAGAAACCGGGTACTTCGTTGACTTCCCTAATCGACCAAGTCGGTTCTACCCAGTTGAGTTCAACTCCGAACATACTTGTTGGTGTATACTCGCAACAAACGACGCAGGAGTACGAACGGTGGTGAGACCAGCCACACGAGAATATCGGTGCGATATACTAGAAAGCGAAGTGGTTCCCCAAGAAAGAGTGGGACCTATCGACGGTGCGGTAACCACAAGCACCACGGAAGAAGAGGGCTCCGGATCAGACCGAAGCAGCGAAACGTCAGAAGAAGATCACCTCTCCCAGGTGAACGCGGAAGAAGAAGAAGAACTAGCAAACCTAGCAGGAGGGATTACGCTTAACGAAGCGCCCCAAGCTGAGCAGATCATCGTTCACCCACCAAACGAGATGACAACCACCCAGTTAGAACCAACATACGCACTTCAAGTGGACCCGGTACAACTACCGCAAGACGGAGTCCCAGAAGATCTACTCCCCATCGACCCTGGCACAGGACATCGAATGACCGCAGACGACGCGGCTCTCATGAGGGCCATCGGACCTGACGAACCAGACCCTCCCGAAGGAGGAGGGCCACCTAGAAGAGGCCCAGGCGGAGGCCACCCGCACGGAGGAGGCGGAGGACACGGAGGCGGAGGAGGACCACCCGGAGGAGGCGGATTCCCAGGGATGGCTCCCATAGGTAACCCACCTCGATCGTCAGATAGACTCCAAGGCAACCCACCTATGGTCTTCAACGGAGACCGCACCAAGGCCCTGCAGTTCAGAGCACAGTGGAACCTCTATCAAGGAGTCAATAGTACGAGCGACATCATGCGCAACTACTACCGCCGATCACTCCTCTTCCTCGGCTACATCCAGGGGGAGACAGTTAACGAATGGGTGATGTACATGACCGACTGGCTGATGCGCCAGACAGAGGCAGGATTCCCCGAACACACCCGACGCCTCTGGGAAGAGACCCTTCGCGCCTTCACCAGACGATTCGCCAACACCATGGAGAAAGAGCAAGCGCAGGCGGAGCTGCGCAAGGGCGTCCACATGAAGGACGGAGACATTGACAGCTACGTGGCTACCTTTGAACGCCTAGCCCGACAAGCTGACTACAACCTCGACGCCCCTCAAACACTGGACCTGTTCACGGCAGGACTACCAAGGGCATTATTTGCCAAGGTTTACGAACAGTACGAACCCACCACGTTCGAAGCATGGAAGCAAGCGGCGATGAAGAAGCAACAGCAGTACATGCATCTACAGGCACGTCTCAACTCGCTAAAGACACCCACTCCGAGAACTACTCCACGCCCTAGCCCGTGGGGAAACCCCCAGAGCGGATGGGCACCAAGGAACCTCCCCCATCACCAGAACCCCAACGCGATGGACACCTCCGCAGATAGGACGCGAGCACGAGGTATAGAAGCAGAAGACACCCAGGGGAGGCTCGCCGGAGCAGAGTTCATACTCGACCGACAAAGGCCACCCTATCCGCCTAGAGGAGGACCGAGGGGACGAGGCAGAGGAAGGGGGCCACCCCGAGACGCAAGGGAAGTGATCTGCTATACCTGTAACCAGAAGGGACACTTCAGTCGCGACTGCCCACAGCATCGGAACAACGCGCAGGGCAGTAACAGTAGGAGGTCAGAAACAGACTACTACGCTCAAGAACCAAGAGTGCAGGCCCGCGCAGCGGTAACCCCGCAGCAGCAAGCCCAGGATTGGCTCCAGGGAGTAGCCGGAGCACCAGACGAAGTAAAGGACCTAGTCCTCCAAGAACTATGGGGAAAAGAGGGTTTTCCAAACGCCTGAACCCATCGGCCTGGGTGAGGGCGCTCCGTTGTAATTCTGTAATAATCACACGCTACCGATCGTTGAGAATTCCAGTTTCCGTTCGAACAAGTTACAACATGGCCGAAGTAAAAGCACTGGTGGACTCGGGAGCCACAGACAGCTTCATTAAACCCGCGTTCGCGAAGCGAATGGGGATTGGTCTCAAAGAACTAGAGATCCCCCAAAAAGATATGGAACATCGATAACTCCGAGAACAAAGCAGGACTGATCACGCACTGCGCAGATCTCGACGTACAAACCAAGGGAACCCACAAAACAATGAGGTTCCTACTCACAGATACAGGGAACGAAGACATCGTCCTCGGCTACCCATGGCTGGCCACCTACGAACCACAGATCAGCTGGCAACACGCCGTCATCAAAGAAGACGCCTATCCAGTGGTCCTCCGAACCACACACCCAGAGGAGCGAGGAGTAACAATCGCGTTCGCCCCTACCGAATTCACTGAAGAAGAGAAGCGTCGCGCCGTGCAACAGCTCTATGACGAATGGGAGACAGTCAGGGCACGCACCACTGCCACAGAACTGGCCATCGAAGCACAACAATTCACCGGCACAACAGAGATCCCAGAAGAGTACGCGGACTTCGCTAAGGTGTTCAGCGAAGAGGAATCACATCGCTTCCCACCCTCGCGACCTTGGGACCATGCCATCGAGTTCAGAAAGGACGCCCCAACCGCCATCGACTGCAAGATCTATCCTATGTCACGTGACGAAGACATCGCCCTTCGCAAATTCCTTGACGAGCAACTGGAGAAGGGGTACATCCGACCATCGAAATCCCCTTACGCATCGTCCTTTTTCTTCGTCAAGAAGAAGGATGGGAAACTGCGACCGGTCCAAGACTACCGGAAGATTAACTCGTTCACTGTGCGTAATCAGTACCCCCTACCGCTCATACAGGAGCTCATCACGGACTTGGGAAACGCGGACATCTACACTAAACTTGACGTCCGCTGGGGATATAACAACGTTCGCATCAAGCAAGGCGACGAGGAAAAGGCCACCTTCAAAACGTGTCACGGGTTCTTCGAACCACTTGTCATGTACTTTGGCCTCACCAACTCGCCGGCCACCTTCCAGGACATGATGGACTCCCTCTGTGGCCCCACCATCAACAAACACGAACTGCTGGGCACCACCATTCGCGTCTACATGGATGACATCGGCATCGCATCCCGGAACGGCCGAGCGGGCCACATCGCAGCCGTACGTGACATACTCCAGATCGCAAAGGACAATGACTTGTACTTCAAACCAGAGAAATGCGTCTTCCATGCGCCGGCAATCAATTACCTGGGGGTAATCCTTGAAAAGGGGGTGACACGCATGGACCCTGTTAAAGTCGCCGGCATCCGCAACTGGCCAACACCAACCACGGTCAAACAGGTCCGATCTTTTCTCGGGTTCTGCAACTTTTATCGCCTCTTCATCAAAGGATTTGCCACATACGCACGACCGCTGAACCGATTAACGCGGAAGGACACAGAGTGGCAATGGGGACGAGCAGAAGAAGACGCCTTCACAAAGCTTAAGACGCTGGTCACAAGCGAACCAGTACTGGCACACCCGGACCTCACAAAACAATTCGAGATGGAGGTGGACGCATCAGGCTTCGCGGTGGGTGCTGTACTCCTACAACGCAAAGAGGACGGTAAACGACACCCCATAGGCTATTACTCTGCAACGCTCAATGAAGCAGAGCGCAACTACGACATCTATGACCTGGAACTACTAGCCATTGTCAAGGCCTTCCGCCACTGGAGACCCCTACTCGCAGGCTCTCCACACAAAACCAAGGTATTCTCCGACCACCTCAACCTGCAATACTGGAAATCGCCACAACGGATAAGTAGACGCATCGCGAGGGAAGTACTAGAACTATCCGAATACGACTATGAGATTCACCACATCAAAGGCACAGCCAACGGAAGAGCAGACGCACTCTCCCGAAGACCAGACTATGACCAGGGGGATAACGACAACAAGGACGTAGTGGTCCTCCCCGATGCGCTCTTCGTACGAGCCACACAAGTGGAAACTGTCATGCCGAACACCCTGACGATAGAACCCGGAGAGATGGAGCGACCAGACGCAACATACCATCAAGACGAGGACTACCTTCGCCCATGGATAGACGCACACCGGCTAAAGAAGATCGAAGGCACCTGGTACAAAGACGGAAGACGAGTGGTGACTGGAGGACTATATGACAAGAGAAGTATCATCTCCGCTCACCATACACCACCAGTTTATGGACACCCAGGTATTAACAAAACCTCGCAACTGGTGGGACGCTCCTACTGGTGGCCAAACCTCGCCCAAGATGTCTTAGACTACGTTAAGGGGTGCGCCGAATGTCAGAGGCACAAGGCCAACAACCGACCAACCCGAGCACCACTGTCCCCGATCTATCCGAACCCTGAGGCACTCCCCTTCGAAACTATCGCCCTCGATTTCATCACCAAGTTACCCCAGTCGCAGGGGTTTGATTCGATCCTCACCATCACGGATCACGATTGTACAAAAGCGGCTGTCTTCATCCCCTGTCGAGAGGAAATCACTGCAGAGGGAACTGCCGCTCTATACGCTAAGCATGTCTTCCTACGATTCGGACTCCCCTCCAAAGTTATTAGTGACAGAGACCCACGCTTCGCATCCAAGTTCACGCGAGAACTGTGCAAGATCCTAGGGATCTCACAGAACGTCTCCACCGCCTATCACCCCCGAACAGATGGACAGTCAGAACGGACTAACCAGTGGCTCGAACAGTATCTCCGCTTTTGGACCAATGAAAGGCAAGACAACTGGGCGACCTATCTCCCTATAGCGGAATTCACGCATAACAACTGGCCCCATGAGACCACTAGGAAGTCCCCTTTCTACCTCCTAATGGGGTACAACCCACGCGCTGATTGGATTGATAGGCCATCGCCCATACCCCAAGTGGCGCTGAGAATCGACCAATTCCAAGAGGCCAGAGCGCAGGCCAAGGCCCTCCTTATCAAGGCACAGAAGTCATGGGTCAAGCACAAAGATACGCCCAAGTACAAAGAAGGGGACCTCGTGTGGCTGGAAGGACGCCACTTGCGCACCAACCAGCCAACCACCAAGCTTGCGCCCAAAAGACATGGCCCCTTTAGGGTCGCACAGGTGATGTCCTCTGTCAATTATCGCCTCGAACTTCCCACACAGTGGAGTATCCACCCGGTGTTCCACACCGATCTTCTCACCAGATACCACGAGACCGCAACACATGGGCCTAACTACCAGCGCCCACCACCAGATCTGGTAGACGGCGAAGAAGAGTATGAGGTCGAGAAGATTCTAGACTCACGAAAATTCGGAAAAACGCGGAAACTGCAGTACCTCGTGAAATGGAAAGGGTACCCCGACTCGGAAAATCAGTGGGTCGACCGGAGCGAAGTATTCGCCGACCAGGCCGTCCGGGACTTCAAAGCATTAAACCCCGCCAGGGAAACGCATATAAGAAGAGCCCACTACGAGCTAAGTCCCCCAGCAACTCCTGCTACCTATTCCCATCCTGTCTACCTTCGCACCATGTCTTCCTGCTCTCTCCCGTCGCAGTCCACCATCGACACCGTCACCAAGGCCCTATCCACCGCCCATGGGCCCGTCACCCGCGAGGACGCCCTCACCGTCCTCCGAGCCTTCCCAGACCCCACCGTTGGAGGAGATGCCGACTCCCCCGGTGCGCAGCCTCTTGCCTGCGAGGCGGTTACCGAAGAAGAAGAGCGTACCCTACTCGAGGGCCAGGCCGCAGGTGGCCTCGTTCCACACCTTGACGGACACGGTGACAGTGAACCTGTCCAAGTACCACACCGAGTTCGGGCCCGTGCGGCCGTGGAAGGAAGTGGTGAAGGAGTGGAGGGACGAGCAACTGCGGAGGGCACAGCTGAGGCAGCAGCAGCTGAGGCATCGGCGCCTGATACAGCAGACTGGGGTCTGGACGAGGACGCTCCCGACGACTACCCAGTTACGCACCCCTTCATTTCCTCCACCACAGACACTGATCACCCACGCGAAACCCCCTACTCGCTCAACACCGACGGATCCCCCATGTACAAGCGGGACCTCGGGGTGTTGGGTGCCCCCACCCATCAGCCCCTCGCCATCATCAACACACGAGTCCCCAGTGGCTTTAAGGCCAACACTGGCGCGGACTATCTCCCTTTCCGCATTGTCTCCCCCGACGGGGTTGAGCGCGAGGCCCGATACCACCAGGTAATCATGGGGCCGGACCCCCTGGTGGTGGGCATCATCGACGAGTCGGACAAGGTCTACGCTCGCCCCCTCTACGCCGCCCCCCACTACGTGTATGGCGGCAAACCCATGTACCCCGCCGCGGACATGGTCCTCTTCACAGAGGCCTTCGAAGACCGGGCGCGCGTCGACCGCTGCCTCGACTCCCTTCACGACCTCTCCCTCTCGGCGGAGGTCCATCGCTACCGCCTCGCCGACCGGGAGCAGCAGCGCCTCAACCAGCGCATCGACGACCTCATCGCCGCCCTGGGGGAGGTCCAAGGTAAGGTGGCGGGTAGCCGGCGCCGACTGGAGATGGCCAACGCGTTGGAACGCATCGAGGACGAGGCGGGCACTATGGTGGACTACGAGCTGACAAAGAAGAAGTCCCGCAGGAGCAGGAGGGCCGCCCAGCAGCCGCAGCGTATGCGAGTTCGTTACGAGGAGGAGGGCTTTGGAGCGTCGGGGCGTCGCACCTAAAAAGGGGGTGATGTTACGATCGGACTCATTGGTACGGACTACAGTCTCGTGGGGTTCTGACTACCCTAGTATTAGTCAGGGACAGTCGTCTCAGTCAGCGTTGTTTCGGATATCACATGGTACGGACTTGACTCATACCTAGGATAGCTGTAGTAGGGTTCGAGCTACTATCGCTATAGGGTACCTTACGTTCAGGAGGAGCTTCAAAGCTCCTCGTCAATTGTATATCTAGTGGACAGTCCGAAGACCGAGCTCCTTAGCTTGGTCTTCTTGAATCCTTATCTGGCTCTCATCGTCCCTCTCCTTGTTTGCCTTCTCCTCACTTCTTGTCTGTTATCGCGTCTGGCCTTAGTAAGGCAGATCGCCCAGCGACACGTACGCCTGGTGGACTTCGCCCCAGTGCTGGTAGCGGTCACGTTCCTTTTGAGGTCGTGTACTCATCTTCGCTAAGTCGTCCTTCGCATATCAAGCCACTCTGTCACCGCTCAAGTCGAGCATCGTTAGGGCGGGCCTAACGCAACACCCCAGGTCCAAGACGTGCACCCCACCTCCATCTTCGAGTATCTCAACCTCGACCTCATCAGTGACTGGGAAAACTTTCAACGTGGGAAACTCATCGCCATCCCATTCAACAATGATGCCAGAGACATCAACATGCACGAAGATATCAAGGCTAGACTCATGGCTGCAATCGCAGAAATTACCAAGTTGCAAGACGTAGGAGTCGCAAGCCCACAAGCCAGTGCGGAAGCCATCGCTGTGAAACGCCACCCAAATGCCTTCTTAGTCTTCAACTTGACGCCAGAGCAAGTCGACACCCTCCTCAAATGGACGATCTGGTCCTCGGCAGCCATCACCTTCCACGCCACCCCACTGGGACGCGTCTGCCCAGAATTCCTCTTCGTGATCAGAGGTTTCCACTCCATGACCAAAGAAGATATTGAAGTCATCATCAAAGAGGTCTGGGCCGACAAGGACACTAGGGACTTCATCAACACTGTCACCATCGGACACCCAGAAGATGAACACGAACAAGTCTACAACGCCCTCGTGAAGCTCACCAACTCCATCCACCTCACACGTCTGGACATCAAACAGCCCGGCGACCTACTCATCCCACAATTCAACGTATACACCAAAGGACGAGAAGCAATCAACCTGGGAGTATGGCCAAGGGTGAGGAAATACCTTGCAGGACGCACCTACTCAGGCCGGATGATGGGGACCGGAATTACCAGCATCAGCCCCTACCACTGCAGAATCTGCCACGGAGTTGACCACCCCCGTGGCCTATGCCCTTTCCCAGAAGTCGAAGGCTGGAACAGCCCCAAGAGACGCAACAAGAAGGGCAAACCTCATCCCTGAGGCAGGGGCATCGGGCCCAACACCTGCACATAAGCAAAAAATAGTCTCGCACTAGATATCATACCCCGAATGTAAATAAATGATCCGCCCCAAGGATAGTTAGTAGCCATAGAATACTTAAATACAAGCTGTTTCTCGTTTACCCACCCCAGTCACGATGCCCACAAGCACCGCCCCTCTCCCCCCCTCATCCCAACACACGCGAGTCCACACCCGGACAAACGGTGAATGCAGCCAATCAGGAGGCGCACACCAAGGTACAGAACAGTACCACCCAACACCAGGGCAACAGATGCCCCCAGCACGTAGATAGAATGAGCCACAACGCAAAGCTAATATAAACATAGCAACCCTTAATATAAACGGCTTCACCACACCGTCACACCAAATGAATGGCATTGAGAAATGGTCAGCGATAAACCGAACACTGAACACATACAAAATCGCAATCCTAGCTGTGCAAGAAACCCACCTAGACGATGAACGCATCCAAAACATCCTCGCCTGCTTTGGCCAGAAGATTGACATAATCGCATCACACAACCCGATGAACCCACGCGCATCAGCGGGGGTAGCGTTCGTCATAAACAAGAGCATAATTGCCCCCAAAACCTACAAAATGGTTGAACTCATCCCAGGATGGGCCATATCCCTAAACATAAAGTGGCATGGCTCAGAAGAAACCACCCTGATCAACATATACGCCCCAAACAACAAAACAGAACACCCCAACTTCTGGGGAGAACTCAACCGCGAACGCATAACCCGTAGAGCCCCCCAACCAAACTTCCTGTTAGGAGACTTCAACATCACAGAGGACCCAATAGACAGGGCGCCAATCCACCAAGACAACCAAAACGCCATAGAAGCGCTGCGTGATCTGTGGCACAACCTTGACCTAGAAGATGCCTGGAGACACATGAACCCGAAGGAATGCTGCTTCACATACCAGGCAAACACCAACGGTCAACAAATCCAATCTAGATTAGACAGAATCTACGTAAAGAGACAACAAACAAACCTCACATTCGACTGGAAAATAGGCCCAACCCCAGTCCCCACCGACCACTGGATAACAGTAACCAAATTTGCCCCATCAAACTCCCCCCTGCTAGGGAAAGGCCACTGGACGTGGCCAAAAACGATCCTGAGAAACAAAAAACTAGGAAAAGAAATCTGTTGAGCGCAGAACTAACAAGCGAGGTAAAAAGCGCAAAGTGCTAATAGACAAGTTAACTTCAGAGGGGAAGTAAACTCTATATATATACACACCTAATAGACAAGTTACTATAGACTGTCTGTGAGTAAAGGTAGTGTAAAGAGAAAGGTAAAAGGGACTTACACTTCAGAGGGGAAGTAAACTCTGAAGTGTGAAGGCGTATACAGCAGTCCTTATATACAGGATGCTTAGCTAAGAATGGTCTGTGCGCACTGGTGACCCAAACACAATACATGTGGTCTGTGCGCCAGAGGGAGAAATGCCATTGGAGGGCAGAGAACAATAGCTGCCTAAAGCAGACAATACTGGTATCTTAACAATAGAGAACAATAAGAGTCATATATGACTCTGACAATAAAGATAAACAAAAGCGGTCCGTACAAGTCCGGAGTGTCCAAAAGAGTCCATAAGGGACAGATACCGAATATAGTATATGGGCTGACACAATCAGATCCCACAAGACATGTGACTTGTGCAGTCACGTCTCAACAAAATCAACATAAGAGGCCGACAACTCCAAGCAGACCTAGCGGAATCAGCAAGGAATGACACCCCATGACACATAACGAACCCCCAACTCCTATGGAAGAAATTCAAAGAGGATATAAATACCCAAGCCCAACTAACATCTAGAGAAACACACCATAAATGCACCACAAAGAAACGGGGCCTTTTGAATGACCTGGAAGAAATAGCGAAAGATCCAAACCTAGACTGGGATGAAGATGTCAGAAGCAACGAAGCCTACCTCGCAAACGAACTCACCATCCTCGAAAGATCCGAAGCCTGAGACCAGAAGGAAACCTACAGAGCAAAACTCCTCGACCACGGAGAACACCTCGGAGGCATCTGGTCAGAGCAAAGCAAAGAACGTAAACCAAGGGACATAATCCACCAACTCAAAATCCCAGGCTCGTCCCCCCCCCAATACGAACGATACACAAATTGAATGGCCCAACTCGCAAGAGACTATCACAAGAAACTACAATCAGAAACCAACCAACCAACCCTTGACGAAGAAGAATACATAGCCAGAGTACGCACCCAGCTAAACGAAATCCCACGCAAACAAAAACTCCACAGATCACATAGGGAGACCCAAAAGTGGTTGATCTACAAAACACAAGTAAAGAAAGCACTAAAACTAGCAAAAAATGGCACGGCAACCGGCATGGATGGATGCCCTTACAAACTATGGAAACTGCTGGACGAACGATATGAAAACGCAAAAAAGCTAGAGAAAGAAGCTTTTAACATAGTAGAGGTACTCACAATACTCTTCCACAATATACAAAAGCACGGCATTGACGAAAAATCCAACTTCTCGTTGGGATGGATGTGCCCAATCTTCAAAAAGAAAGACCCGACAGAGATCAGCAACTACCACCCCATAATGCTACTCAACATGGACTATAAACTGCTCACCAAGGTACTTGCACTCCAGCTCCTAAAACACGTCCCGAACATGGTACACAAAGACCAAGCAGGCTTCATACCAAAAAGATCCATCTTCGACCACATAAGACTGGCACAAACAATCCTCAACTACGCGGAAGTGATGGGAGAAGACGGAGTAATCGTAGCCCTTGACCAGGAGAAAGCATACAACAAAATAAAACACCCATACCTCTGGGAAACACTAGTGGCGTTCAACCTACCACCAGTATTCACCAAAACAGTCCAAGCGCTATACGAACACGCACATACAAGAGTCGCCATCAATGGCGTCCTAAGCAAACCCTTCTGCGTGATGAGGGGCATCAGACAAGGCGACCCTCTATCCTGCCCATTATTCGACCTAGCCATAGAACTGTTAGCATGCACGATAAGAAACTCCAACTGCATCAACGGTTTCGAGATCCCCAGCCTAGAACAAAATGTTAAAATCACACTATTCGCAGATGACACAAACCTATTCCTCAGTAAAAACGATAGCTTCAATCAGGCTGAACTCATCCTAGAGAACTGGTGCAAGGCGTCCGGGGCGAAATTTAACATAGAAAAAATGGAAATCATACCAATAGGCACAGAATGTCACGTTTGTGCCCGAGATGCCCGAGGAGTTCCTTGAAGAGGACGACGTCCGCGCGTTTGGGTCTATGACTCAGGAGCATTACGACGCTTGGAGGCACATCGAGGCGAGTTTCCCATCGACCTAGAGGAACGAGAGCTGGCCGTCACGTGACCTGGCACGTGACCCGCCTAGAGCTGGTCCAGAAGGGTCCGGATGAGCTTGCGCCCGGATCGGAGTGTGATACGTGACTGATGTGACTGCTGATTTGTACGGCCTTTGATTGGACTGTGATATTAGGGTTTGTGGCTGTGTATTAGGGTTGCTGGGCTTGAAAGCTCCAGCCCTAGTAGTATAAGTAGAGGGGCGTTCGCGCATGAACCCCTTAGCTTTGATATCTTGAGGAATACCTTCCCTTTCCTGCGCCTTAGCTCCTTGTCCTGTGTGCATAACTCTTCGTCGTCATCAGCTCCCTGCTATAAGTCGTGCACGCCGCCGACTTCTCCTTCATCATACTCGACTTCGCCATTATCGTTCTCTGCTTCGCTTACCTTGGTCACGCCTTGCGTATCGCCCTAGCCGTCGCCTACGGGATACTGAAGACCTTCGACGCGTACACTCAGCAAACCGGTCCCAAATCCAAGTCGGATTGATACGTCCAGAAGGAACGTAACACAGAAGAACACAGACACCAAGTAATCACATCCAGAAAGATCAACGAAAACAATAGCAGGCCGCTGGAGCCCAACGTCAAAATAGTGAATGACGGAGACGCAGTAAGGATCCTAGGCACCTGGATAGGTAACAGAGTAGACAATGCAGCACCATGGGAACCACTAATGGATAAAATGAAAAACAAACTTCAAAACTGGAAAAACATGCACCCAACACTATACAGGAAGAGACTAATCATCCAGGCAATAATAGGAGGCCACACCCAATTTCTGATGAAAGCGCAAGGCATGCCGCCGCACGTAGAAAATGCAATCATAAAAATGATTAGAAACTTCATCTGGGACCAAGACAACAACCCGAGAATAGCCATGGAAACCCTACAGAGGCTGATTGAAGAAGGAGGACTAAAAGTCCTAAACATCAAAGCGAGGAATGAAGCGATAGAAATAATGTGGCTAAAGTCGTACCTCAACTTCACCCCGAGCAGGCCCACATGGACGGCAATAACCGACCTCATCCTAGCCGCCGCGGCCCCTCCTGGGACCTCAGGTGTTGCAATCATGAACTGCTTCCTACAATCGTGGAACCCCCTCCCGGGGCCCCAGAGCAACAAAACTAGGGCGAGACATACTGAGAATGCTCAAAACGGCAAAGAAGCACAACACCTGCCTAGCAGCCATCAGACTCTCCCAAGACATCCAAGCCCGCCTACCAGCATGGTACCACCTAAGCGCAAAAGCGAGACCTCTCACAAATGTGGCAACAAAATGCCTCCTCAGAACACACAACATGAGTACCATCGCAGACCTCATGAAAATATCAGCAAGACTAAGAGGCGACTGACAAATAACGCACCATACCCCTGACCTGAACTGTGCATGCATCGACTGTATAGAAGACCACATCAACAAATGCAGCAGATGCGCAACAGAAGCCCAGACTAGGATACAAGAAACTGCACCCAAGCTAAACCCCCTGTTGTTAAGCAACCCCCATGACAACCTATCACTAACAAAAAGACAAAAAGACCAGAACATAAGTGCAAGGGAGGAAAACGGAGAAATACTCTTCAACCCGACGATAACATGCAAGAACAACCTAGCGGAGTGCTTCCGAATCTTCATGGACCCCACCAAAATCTCCCCCTACCCAGCAACCCGCTGCTACACAGTAGGCATCACCCATAACCACCCAAGAGTAACGATCTACACAGATGGAGCCTGCTTCAAAAACGGAAAAGAAGATGCTCGCTGCGGCAGCGGAGTATGGATCAGCCCAGACGACAGATAAAACACCGCTATACGAATCCCAGGAGAAAACCAATCTAACCAGGTAGGAGAAATAGCGGCGATAATCAAAGCGGTGAACACAGTACCCACCTTCTGGCCAATCCTGATCAAATCAGACTTGAAATGTAACGCCACCACAGGGGCGTTAAGTACGACGTGTGTACTTTGTAAGTCAATCAGGATCGGAAAAGCGCGAGTCCGTTAAGACTCAGTTTGGTGGTGAATAAGTACCACTAGGCCTCCCAGGGACACTAGGGTAATAGCGGAAGATAGGGCTCAAGCGTGGGGGCAAGCGAAGACAGGGACTCAAGCGCAAGGGCGAGTCAAGCAAGGTTCGTGAGGCAAAGATGATGTGGTATTACACAAGAAGTCAAGTCTACTGTACAAGCTAGGTAAGGCGTGACTTATATACTAGTACAGGGTGTTTGCGAGTCGCAAACATATGGCGCGATCCTAGGATACTGGTCCTAGAGAGCTAACAAAGGGAAAACACATATGTGGAACAAAGGAATTCCGCGGGATGATGCGTGCAGCAGAAGTCATCAGTAGTGATGTTCCGGCCCGGCTTGGCCTGAAAGCCCCGGCTTTGGCCTGGCCCAAGGCGGCTCTGGCTTTCGAAAATGCCAGGCCAAGCCAAAGCCCCCACTTAGGGCTTGGCTCCGGCTTGGCTTGGCCCAAGCCACGGCTTGCATAGATGATAAATTATTTTTTTGTGTCTACAGTACAAGTATCTAATCTGAATCTAATCCATGCTCTACCATGCTCCGCTGTTCCCCTTGTGTCGTTGCTCTGGCCCAGACTCTGGTGCTCCTGCTCCTCTGGCACTGCACTGGTTGCGCAGGCCTCCGCGGGGCTTGAAATGTCGTATGTAGGTCTGTGACGATCGCGGACCCATCTGTGCCGAGTTGCTAAGGCCGCGTGTGGGTGCGATGAGGTCGGGAGCGACTACACAGTGCTTGCTCGGTTGGGTCATCGAAAACAATTGTGCACGCTTCTGCGCAGCGCACCACTTCGCATAGGTAATTGCCTGTATCGGAAGCGCGTCGTGTTCAGGCTGCTAAGGCCGCGCGCGAATGCAGCGAGGTCGGGAGAGGAAATGTGGAACCTGCTGGGTCAGGTCATCAAAGGTCGTTGAAAACGGTTGCACACGCTTCTGCGCGGCGCAACACTTTACATAGGTAACCACCTGTATTGGAAGCGCATCGTGTTCAGGCTGCTAAGGCCGCGCGCAAGTGCAACGAGGTCGGGAGATGATACATGGAGCCTGTTGGGTCAGGTCGTCAAAGGTCGTCGGAAATGGTTGCGCACGCTTCTGCGCGGTGCAACACTTCACATAGGTAACCGTATGTATTAGAAGCGCGTCTGGTTCAGGCTGCTAAGGCCGCGTGCGAATGCGGCGAGGTCGGGAGAGGAAACATGGAACCTGCTGAGTCAGGTCGTCGAAGGTCATCGGAAACGGTTGCGCACGCTTCTGCGCGGCGCAAAACTCTGTCTAAGTGTCCATATAAATCGGAAACGCATTAAGTTCGAGTAGCTAAGGCCGCGTGCAAATGCAGCGAGTTCGGGAGAGGAAATATAGAGCCTGGTTGGTCAGGTCATCAATGGTCATCGGAAATGGTTGCGCACGCTTCTGCGTGGCGCCAAACTTCACATAGGCGACCGCCTGCATTGGAAACGTGTCAGATTCGGGTTGCTAAGGCCGCGCATAAGTGCAGTACACTGGGGAATGCAAGGGGCGGGCGCAGGGGTCACTGGAGAGGAACAAGACAAAGTGAGGTGACAGCACATAGCAGAGACACCACAGAAGAAAGGGAATAAGTCCATTTGGGCGCATGAGAATGCATTGCAAGCAGGATCAGCATTTGTACTCACAAGAACGTATTGCCAGCTGGCAGACCACGCTGAACGAACAGAAGCATGTAATCACTTACATAACCAAAGCCCCGGCTTGAGCCATTGGCTTTGGCTTTTCACTTTCCTGAGCCGGGCCAAAGCCATTTCTAGGCCATCATCATGGCTTGGCTTGGCCTGGCTTGGCCCGGCTTCTGGCTTGAAGCCGGGCCATGCACATCACTAGTCATCAGCGGGTTCTGGAAGTCGCACCATGGGACATTGGAATGGTCATACAGTGGGTGCGAGCTAGAAGCCGGAAAGTGTATCGAACTGGATCGTATTGTAAAAGTACAATGAATGTGCAATGAGAAAGGAAAGTACGGCATAGAGGTAACATTGTAACACTACCCCCCCATCAGACTTGAAGTTGCCATGACTTCAACTAGTCACTAGTATAGGCATAATCCTCCTCGGTGGGTGTGTTAAAAGGGATGGGAGACGGGGTGCGGGGGCAGGTGTGGCGACGGAGAAACAGGAAATGTCCACGCTCACCGCAGTCCCGACACTGCTCATACATCGGACACTTGATCTCCTCATGCCTCGTGTCATGTCGCAGACACTTGCCGCACCACCTGGGGCGGCTATCTGGGCCAACGTATGCAGGGGACATGGGGGAGAGCCTGCGAATTAGGCAGGTGTTAGACCGATGGACCTGACTACCGCACCACTTGCACGGCTTGCGCTCCCGTCGATCTGGACACTGAGCCCCAAGTGCTCGGTGGACTTACACTGAAAACACTTGCGTTGCCGCTGATGGCCCTCTCCTTGAAGGTGCGGCATCTCACAAGGCCCCCTAGCACGTGGGGAGAAGGGGGCGTGCTTGGGTGTTCCCCTAGGGCGTATGGGCTTCGCATGAAGCTCTGCGTATTTGTTGGATATGAGAAGGATGGCTCAAGCATACTGGAGCTGCTTGCGCACACCAGCGAGGTCCATGTCGAGTCCAAACTCATCCTTAGTCAACTCAGCCTGGAGACACTGGAGGTCTGATGCGTGCGTCTGTATCGCATCCCTACGTACCAAGCACTCACAAAGATGAGACACCTCGGCGTGGAGACGAGGACTTCATAGCTCTGCAAGCACCTCATTAAGTACGATGGCACAGGGGTCGTGGGGGTGAAACATGTCTAGCTGGTTGTTGGTAATGTGCTGAGGGAGTTGGTCGCCGTATACTGAGTTAAGGAAGACCTGCAAGATGTAGCAGGGGTGGCCCTTCCCCATGGTTCCGACAACCTCCTGATAGTCTTTTTGATAGTAGATGAAGCGGGCAGTCTGTAGTGGGTGGTCAACCCTGCCAATCAGGAGTGGGAAGAAAGTAGGAGAACTGGGATCGTTGGAGAAGAAGGGGAGGCCGGGGTCGACTGCGTCTTCCTCTTCGTCCTCATCATTGAGGAGAACGAGGGTGGGGTCTGGTTCAGCAATATGCAGTTGGGGAATGGGTGTAGGGATGTGATCTATTCCTGCAGGGAATGGCGGGATGGGGACGTGGACTGCGTCGACCATCGGTGGTTCAAGGGGAGGTGGCGGTGTGAGGGAGTATGGGACTGGTGCATCGTGTACAGCGACGGGCATGTCGACAGGTGGGGGTGAAGTTGGCGGGGGTTGGATGGTCGGGACAGTGGGGAGACAAGGCGGCAGTACAGGGGTGGGTGGTCTCTTGAGCCTAGAGAGGGCCTCCATGACTAGAACAAGGACAGGAGGCGGGGGAGAGCTAGGCACTACTGAGTGCGGCGTGCAACCACCTACTTCAGGCAGGACACCAAGATCCTGCGAGGGTACGGTCAGATTTTTGAGGATGATCTCAACAGGGCGACGAGCGGGAACAGTGGAGATAATGGGAGTGGAGGCCATGTGGGGAATAGGAATGGGGACGAGGAATGGCAAGCATCGACGGGGTGTCATTTATATCTTTTGTCCAGCCCCTTCGGTGGTAGGATTTAGGTGATAGAAGTCGGTGATGAGTTCTGAGGCATGCCGTATGTTCTTGAGTGGCTCCCACAAGCTGTTGCTTATGGGAAACCCTTTCCACTGAACTAGGAATTGAAGTTTGTGCCCTCGTCCATGCAGTCGCGACTGCAGGATGCGCTCCACCTCAAATTCTTCTTCCCCATCGATAAGGTCAGGTGGGGGTTGCATGAAGTTTGCACCGTGCAACTCTGTCTCCTTGTATGGGGTGAGGAGGTTAGCATGGAACACTGGGTGAATCTTCCATGTGGCAGGAAGTTCCAGTTCATAAGAGACGTCCGATAAAACCTTCTTAATACGGAAGGGTCCGTGACACTTCAGACCAAGTTTGGCAGTTGGATAGAAGGTCCGTAGGTTTGTACCTTCTAGCCAGACCTGGGCCCCTTCCTGATACGGGACAAAGCGCGTCTTCCCTCACTTCATCATCAGTTCTTGCGCATGTTTGATGCAGTCCTGCACATGTTGTCGCCTGACGACCATCTCTTCGAGGCGCTGTTCGACTGATGGGGATGTTGTAGGCTTCGGTGTCCACATGGTACGTGGTTCCCAGCCCATGATGAGGGAAAAGGGGGACTCTTTTGTTGTTGCATTTGGCCAGGCATTGTGTGCAAATTGTGTGACTGGTAGTGCCTCTGCCCAATTGTCTTGTTGCACGTTACTCCAGTGTCGCAGATACTGCTCCAGCCACTGATTCGTGCGTTCAGATTGTCCATCTGTCTGAGGATGGTAGGCGGAGGAGATGTTCTGGCGAATGCCCAGAACTTTGCAGAGGTTTTTCATAAATGCGGAAGTAAACTGGGGATCGCGGTCAGTGATGATTTTTTGGGGGATGCTGTAGTGTGGATATACGTGACGGAGGTAGAGTCGCGCTACTCCTTCTGCAGTTATTGACTCGTGACAGGGGATGAAAATGGCTGCCTTTGAGCAATCGTGGTCTGTGATCGTTAGGATGGAGTCGTATCCATCGGATATTGGGAGTTTCATGATGAAGTCCATAGCTACGACTTCAAATGGTTTGGTGTTTGGGTCTGTGGTGATGGGGAATAGGTGTGGTTTTTGCTGGTGCGTGTTGATTTTGTTGGCTTGGCATGTCGCGCAGCCTTTGACGTAGTCTTCCACGTCTTTGCGCATGTTGGGCCACCAGTAGTCGTGGCGAAGGAGTTCATAGGTGTTTGCGATTCCAGGGTGTCCCATGGCGGGAGTATTGTGGAAAAGGTGATTACCCCCCGTTTAAGATCATTGTCGCCCACGACAACCAAGGCATCACCCTTCCACCATGGCCCCCCCACCTTCTTCAGGTTATGGGGCTCAACCCAGCATAGCACGTCCTTCTCATTGAGGTTCTGCGAGATTTGGGTCCAGATGTCCATATCGTGCATCGACATTTCCGTCATTCGGATGAAGCATTCAGCGGGGAGGACAATAATATCATTGTTGTCCTCCTCATCGACTACATGGTCCACTCGCCTCGACAGGGCGTCCGTGCGGCCGTTCTTAACCCCAGAGACGTGCTTCAGTACAAAGTCATATTCCAACAGTTCCAGGAATTCGCGTGCTACTCGGCGACTAATCTTCCGTGGTTCCTTCCAATATTGAAGGTTGGCGTGGTCAGTATGAATGATGATTTTGTGTGGTGAGCCGACAAGGTACATTCGCCAGGCTCACAGCGCTTTTACCACTGCTAATAACTCTCGATTGTAAATGTCGTAGTTGCGCTCTGCTTGGCTGAGTGATTCAGAGTGAAATGTGATGGGGTGTAATTTTTGATCTGGGCCTAGCTGGTTTAGTACAGCTCCGATGGCAACATTCGAGGCGTCGACTTCTAGTTTGAACGGTTTTAGAAAATTGGGGAATAGTAATGTGGGTTTGCGCCCAATACACCATTTGATGTTTGCGAAGGCATCCTGTTCATCCTGCCCCCAGCGCCATGGTGTGTTTTTGCGCGTGAGGTTGTGGAGAGGTTGTGCGAGTGAGGAGAATCCTCGAATGAATCGGCGGTAGAAGTTGCAAAACCCAAGGAATGTGCACACTTCTCGGAGGGTTTTTGGGGCCTGCCACTCTTGGATGCCCCGAACTTTAACGGGGTCCATGCACAGGTTTCCGTGGCCTATGATCAGCCCTAAGTACTCCACTTTGAGGACTTCAAACTTGCACTTTTCCGGCTTGATGTACAAATCGTGTTCTTTGCACAAGTGAAGGACTTCGTGGAGTACAGTGCGGTGGTGAGGGTAGTCAATCGCAGTCGCGATTAGGATATCGTCCATGTAGATGATTACTTCTTGGTGAGGACAAGGGGTCGGAAGATGGTGTCCATCATTTCTTGGAACGTTGAAGGGGAATTGGTGAGGCCAAAGTACATGACCAAGGGTTCGTAGAGTCCTTGGTTAGTTTTGAACGCAGCCTTCCATTCGTCCTCCTTTTTAATTTGTACGTTGTTGTAACCCCACTTGATGTCGAGTTTTGAATATAGGCATGCTCCACGTATGTGGTCTACTAGCTCAGGAATGAGGGGGAGGGGGTAGTGGTTCCGAACGGTGACCTCATTCAACCGTCGATAGTCCTGTACGGGGCATAGTCTGCCATCCTTTTTCTTGATAAAGAAGAACGGCGATGCGTAGGGTGATTTTGACAGGCGTATGTACCCCTTCTCTAGCTGTTCCGTGAGGAATGTTGTGAGCGCCTCTTGTTCATTCTGCGCAAGGGGATAGACCTTGCAGTCAAGCGCCGCGGGGGCGTTAGGGAGTAAGTCGATGGCGTGGTCCCAAATACGCGACGGGGGAAAGCAGTGAGACGCTTCTTCGTCGAATATTTTGCGGTGATGGTGATATTCTTTCGGGACCATCTCCTCAAATGTTTGTTGTCCCTTCTTTGCCACTTCTCGCTGTGCTAGTTCTGACGCAGTTGTCATTTTTTGTAAGAATGCGATCTGGGGCTCACACTCATCATCCATGAGCTGCTCCCACGCTTCCTCGTCAAGTTTGTACATCTCCAACACCCAGATGGATGCTTCCATGGGCGTGGCTTCGTCTGACAAGTGAAGGCTCAAGACCACGACTGGCTGGAACTCCTCATTCAACATCGCATCCCCCCACTTGATACTCGGCTCGAAGGCTGTAAACCAAGGGTATACCAGGATAACTTCGTCCCTTCCTAGGTTTGTAACTAGGAAGTGAAGCGTCCTTTCCTCTTTTCCTGTCTTCATGGTGAGGTCCGCGTACTGAGTGATGGCACCATCCTGATTATGGGTGCCATCCACATTCCAGATGCGGATAGGGTGAGTGACATCCCTTGTCCCGATTTGGAGTCGTTTGAGAAGCGTGGAGCATATGAAGTTGTCCGTTGCTCCTGAGTCGATAAGGACTTGTCGTTCAGCCATTGCGTGTGCAGATTTAAACAGGACTGGGATTCACATGGATCAATATCTGCTAGTGTACACGTTTAAATTTAAAGCTCTAGCCCAGGCTGCCAGGTTCAAGCGTCGAGAAAATCCTCTCTTCCGAATAGTTTTTCAACCATGAGGTCGCGCACTTCCTGAGACTGTGCTTTCATCGCTGCAATCTGTACGTCTGCCTGCTCCTCATTCGAAAGGACGCGACTAGCTGATATGGCGATAGTACTGACGGCGGGAGTTGATACATTTGTAGTTGGGGAAGGGGGGAGTGTAGTTCACGGGGGACTGGCGGGTAATGCCATGGCAGTGCTGGTTGCAGCCACACACATGCCTTTTTGTGGGCAGTTACGCAAGATGTGCCCTTGAGCACAACATCTAAAACATTGTCCCTCCTTCTGAAGCTGGGCTTTGTTGGTGTCGGTAAGGGCCACGGAGGCTCAGGCGCGTCCAACATCCATGGCATTCGGGTCGTGTGTTTTATTGAGGGCCTGGACCCACTGCTCTCGGCTGTGTCCTCCCTTCCTATTGCGCGACAGTTTGTTCTTTCCCAGGCGGTCCTTTAAAACAAGGTATTCAGCCTGTTGAAGACGAGCTGCCACCTTCCATTGCTCCCAATTGACTGGATGCTGGAAGCAGATAGCGTTAATGACTAACTGGTTGGGAAGTCCATCTTGGAAGAGGTCAAGGGCGGTGGCCTCGTCTGGGTTATATCCAGCTTTCGTGATGAGGTTCTGGAAGGTCGCGATATACGTATCAATGTCCTCGCCTTTCATAGTGAGGTTCTGGAGTGCTTTGTGGGCATTAGTTCACTCCGCCGAGTCGGTGTATGCCTGTACAAATCTGTCTTGGACCGTGGTCCATAAGACCATGTTGCCACAGTCTACTCCAGCAGCAATCTGCTCATTGAGCCATCGGGCCTGTTCCGCCACCCAGTCTTCAACAAGTGGTCCTCGAATGTAAGAGAGGAAGGTCATGGCGTGAGATGAGGGGACTTGAAGCTGGTCCACATCTGGGTTCATCCCTTCATAGAGGTCAAACGCGAGCAGGAATGCTTTGCTCTTGTCCCTCGCTCCAGTGAACTCCGGGGGTGGGTTCCCTCCCAGTCTTCCATGGCCTCCTAGCGCGATTATCAGAGCGGCTCCTCCTGGCACAGCGCCACCACCACCACCACCACTGCCACCTCCACCGCCACCTCCACCGCCAGTACCACCTGCTGGGGTGCCACTGGGCAGTACTGGGGCTCCTCCTCCTCCTGAGCCAGAGGCTCCCAAGGGTACTCCTCCTCCTCCTCCGGCTCCACCACTGGTGAGTGTCGTGCTGGCTAAAGCCTGCTGCTGGGTCTGTGACATTGCGTAGGATGGGAAAGCAGTTATGGGTAGGTTTGTTGTAGGGACGGGTACGCTTAGGGTGTCAGGGTCTGGGCTGTCAACGTCGATGCCACTAGTAGTGTGGGTTTTAAAGGGCCCTACTCCGAGTGTAGGGGGTACGATGCTGATGGTGTACCACTGCCCGTTCTTTGGCGAGTAATCAATGTATGCCCACTGGCAGATATCGTCAAGATAGTGGATTTGTTGGTATTTCTGTGTGCTGGGGTGGAAAAGGAAGTATCCTTTGGTTTCGTCATGTTCTGCCCAGACTGCAGCTCCTTTGATTTCGTCAGAGAGCTCATCGGTACTGTAACGTTCAATATATTCAGCCTGAAACCAAGACTGGCTGCGACTGGATGTCGCCACTGTGAGAGACTTGACTTAATGTAACGCCACCACAGGGGTGTTAAGTACGACATGTACTTCGTAAGTCAATCAGGATCGGAAAAGCGCGAGTCCGTTAAGACTCAGTTTGGTGGTGAATAAGTACCACTAGGCCTCCCAGGGACACTAGGGTAATAGCGGAAGATAGGGCTCAAGCGTGGGGGCGAGCGAAGACAGGGACTCAAGCGCAAGGGCGAGTCAAGCAAGGTTCGTGAGGCAAAGACGATGTGGTATTACACAAGAAGTCAAGTCTACTGTAACGCCACCACAGGGGCGTTAAGTACGACGTGTACTTCGTAAGTCAACGGGATCGGAAAGGCGCGAGTCAATTAGGACTCAGTTTGGTGATGAACAAGTACCACTAGGTCTCCCAGGGACACTAGGGTAAGAGCGGAAGGCAAGGCTCAAGCGTAAAGGCGAGCTGGAGTGGGGACTCAAGCGCAAAGGCGAGTCAAACAGAGATCGTGAGGCAAAGACGATGTGGTATTACACAAGAAGTCAAGTCTACCGTACAAGCTAGGTAGGGCGTGACTTATATACTAGTACAGGATGTTTGCGAGTCGCAAACATATGGCGCGATCCTAGGGTACTGGCCCTAGCGAGCTAATCGAGTAATATGAAAGGAAAGTCTGTAAATGGAACAAGCGAATCCCGCGGGGGCACGCGGAGGTCAGATGGCGTCTGCGGACTTTGAGAGTCGTAAGGTCGGTATCGTAATGGTCAGGCGGTGGGTGCGAGATAGAAGCCGAAGACAGAAAGGAAGCGGGTCATGGGTAAAAGTACACGCGAATACGAGGCAACATAGTAGAGGAAAAGATAAGCAACACCTCGAGTTCGTAACATTACCCCCCTGTCAGACTCGAAGTCGCCACGACTTCGACTAGTCACTAGCGTAATAACAGTCCTCTTCTGGCGCAGCGTTGGTAGGCGTGGGGGATGGAGTGCAGGGACAGGTATGACGACGCAGGAATAGGAAACGTCCACGCTCACCACAATTCCGACACTGCTCGTACATTGGACACTTGATCTCTTCGTGCCTCGCGTCGTGTCGCAGACACTTGCCGCACCACCTGGGACGACTATCTGGGTCGACGTATGCGGGGGACATGGGAGAGAGCCTGCGAATCAGGCAGGTGTTGGACCGATGAACTCGACTGCCGCACCACTTGCACGGCTCGCGCTCTCGTCGGTCTGGGCACTGTGCCACCAAGTGTTCGGTGGACTTACACTGAAAGCACTTGCGTTGCCGCTGACGGCCTTCCCCTTGAAGGCGCGGCATCTCGCAAGGTCCTCCCACACGCGGGAGGAGGGGGATCTGCTCAGGCATTCCCCTGGGGCGCACCGGCTTCGCGTGAAGCTCTGCGTATTTGTTGGATATGAGGGGGATGGCCCGGGCATACTGCAGTCTCTTACACACACCAGCGAGGTCCATGTCCAGCCCAAACTCGTCTTTGGTCAGCTCGGACTGGAGGCGTCGAAGGTCCGATGCCCGCGTCTGTATTGTGTCCCTACGCACCAGACATTCGCGGAGACGGGATACCTCGGCATGGAGACGGGGACTTCGCAACTCTGCAAGCACCTCGTTGAGCACAATCGCACAGGGGTCGTGGGGGTGGAACATGTCTAGCTGGTTGTTGGTAATGTGCTGGGGGAGTTGGTCTCCGTAGACCGAATTGAGAAAGACCTGCGAGATGTAGCAGGGGTGGCCCTTCCCCATGGTCCCGACAACCTCCTGATAACTTTTTCGGTAGTAGATGAAACGGGCGGTCTGCAGTGGGCAGTTGCCTCCGCCGATTAGGAGTGGGAAGAAGGTGGGGGAGGTGGAGTCGTTGAGGAAGAAGGGGAGGCCGGGGTCGACCGCGTCTCCCTCCTCATCTTCATCATCGAGAAGGGCCAAGGCGGGGTCTGGCTCGGCAATGCGTAGTTGGGGAACAGGCATCGGGATGTGGTCAATTCCTGCGGGGAATGTCGGGGTGGGAAAATGGGCTGCATCGACTATCGACGATTCAAGAGGAGGTGGTGTAAGGGAGTATGGAACCGGCACATCGTGCACAGCAACGGGCGTGTCGACAGGTGGAGGTGAGGCTGGCGAGGGTTGGATGGTCGGGACAGTGGGGAAACAAGGGGGGAGTATGGGAGTGGGTGGTCCTTCGAGCTTAGAAAGGGCCATCGCGACTTGGGCAAGGACAGGGGATGTGGGGCGGCTGAGAATCACCGAGTGCGGCGTACGACCGTCTACTTCAGACGGGACACCAAGATCCTGCGAGGGTACAGTTAGATTTTCGAGAATGATCTCGACTGGGCGGCGAGTGGGAACAATGGAGACGATGGGAGTGGAGGCCATGGAGGAGATAGGAATGGAGATGGGGGTCGGTAGTCGTTGATGGAGTGTTATTTATATCTTTCGTCCAGCCCCTTCGGCGGTAGGATTTAGGTGATAGAAGTCGGTGATAAGTTCCGAGGCATGTCGTACGTTTTCGAGTGGTTCCCACGAGCTGTCGCTTATGGGGAATCCTTTCCACTGAACTAGGAATTGAAGTTTGCGCCCTCGTCCATGCAGTCTCGACTGTAGAATACGCTCCACTTCAAATTCTTCTTCTCCGTCAATGAGGTCAGGTGGGGGTCGTGTGAAGTTGGCGCCATGTAGTTCCGTCTCCTTGTATGGGGTGAGAAGGTTGGCGTGGAACACGGGGTGAATCTTCCATGTAGCGGGGAGTTCTAATTCGTACGAGACATCTGATAAGACCTTCTTAATGCGGAAGGGCCCATGACGTTTCGGGCCGAGTTTGGCAGTCGGGTAGAAGGTGCGTAAGTTCGTGCCTTCTAACCAGACCTGGGCTCCTTCCTGATAGGGAACGAAGCGCGTCTTCCCTCGCTTCATCATCAGTTCTTGCGCGTGTTTGATGCAATCTTGTGCATGCTGTCGCCTGATGACCATCTCTTCTAGACGTTGTTCAACAGATGGGGATGTCGTGGGCTTCGGCGTCCACATGGTACGTGGTTCCCATCCCATGATAAGGGAGAAGGGGGATTCTTTTGTTGTCGCATTTGGCCAGGCGTTGTGTGCGAATTGTGCGATGGGTAGCGCCTCGGCCCAGTTGTCCTGCTGCACATTACTCCAGTGTCGCAGATATTGTTCCAGCCATTGGTTCGTGCGTTCCGACTGTCCGTCCGTCTGAGGGTGATAGGCGGAAGAGATGTTCTGACGGATGCCGAGTACCTTGCAGAGGTTTTTCATGAATGCGGAAGTGAATCGGGGGTCTCGGTCCGTGATAATCTTCCGGGGGATGCCGTAGTGTGGGTATACGTGACGCAGGTAGAGTCGTGCTACTCCTTCTGCGGTTATCGACTCCTGACAGGGAATGAAGATGGCTGCCTTCGAGCAGTCGTGATCTGTGATTGTCAGAATGGAGTCGTATCCGTCTGAGACTGGGAGTTTCGTGATGAAGTCCATGGCTACAACCTCAAATGGTTCGGCATTTGGATCTGTGGTGATGGGGAAGAGGTGTGGTTTTTGTCGGTGCGTGTTGATTTTGTTGGCTTGACACGTCGCGCAGCCTTTAACATAGTCTTCCACATCTTTGCGCATGTTGGGCCACCAATAGTCGCAGCGGAGAAGTTCAAGGGTATTTGCAATTCCGGGGTGTCCCATGGCAGGAGTGTCGTGGAAAAAGGTGATTACCCCCCGTTTAAGGTCGTTGTCGCCCACGACAACCAAAGCATCGCCCTTCCACCACAGCCCCCCCACCTTCTTCAGGTTATGGGGCTCGATCCACCGCAGCACGTCCTTTTCATCAAGGTTCTGCGAGATCTGGGTCCAAATGTCCATGTCGTGCATTGACATTTCCGTAGCGCGGATGAATCGCTCGGTGGGGAGGACGGTTACATTGTTGTTGTCCTCCTCGTCGATGGTGTAATCCGCTCGTCTCGATAGGGCGTCTGCGTGACCGTTCCTTACTCCAGAGATATGTTTTAGTACGAAGTCATACTCTGATAGCTCCAGGAATTCGCGTGCCACTCGGCGACTAATCTTTCGTGGTTCTTTCCAGTACTGAAGGTTGGCATGGTCGGTGTGGATGATAATTTTGTGTGGGGAGCCAACGAGGTATGTTCGCCAAGCTCTTAGCGCTTTCACAACTGCCAGCAGTTCTCGGTCGTAGATATCATAGTTGCGTTCCGCTGAGCTAAGTGACTCTGAATGGAATGCGACAGGGTGTAATTTTTGATCTGGCCCTAGTTGATTCAGCACGGCTCCGATGGCCACGTTCGAGGCGTCTACTTCTAGCTCAAATGGTTTCAAGAGGTCGGGGAACAATAGCGTGGGTTCGTGCCCGATACATCTCTTGATGTTTGTAAACGCGTCCTGTTCGTCTTGTCCCCAGCGCCACGGCGTGTCCTTGCGCGTGAGGTTGTGGAGCGGTCGTGCCAATGAGGAGAATCCTCGGATAAATCGGCGGTAGAAGTTACAAAATCCGAGGAATGCGCGTACTTCTCGAAGGGTTTTCGGGGCTTGCCACTCCTGGATGCCTCGTACCTTGACGGGGTCCATACGCAGGTTTCCGTGGCCTATGATCAGTCCTAAGTACTCCACTTCGAGGACCTCGAATTCGCATTTCTCTGGTTTGATGTACAGGTCGTGCTCTTCACATAAACGAAGAACTTCGTGAAGTACGGCACGGTGGTGAGGGTAATTGATGGCGGTTGCTATTAAGATGTCATCCATGTAGACGATCACTTCGTTGGTGAGGACAAGGGGTCGAAAGATGGTGTCCATCATTTCTTGGAACGTCGAGGGCGAATTCGTGAGGCCGAAATACATAACTAGGGGTTCATAGAGCCCTTGATTAGTTTTAAACGCGGCTTTCCACTCGTCTCCCTCGTTGATTCGTACGTTGTTGTAGCCCCACTTGATGTCAAGCTTCGAATATAGACGTGCTCCGCGTATTCGATCTACTAGTTCGGGAATGAGGGGGAGGGGGTAATGGTTTCGAACGGTGATCTCGTTCAACCGTCGATAGTCTTGTACGGGGCGTAGTCTGCCATCCTTCTTTTTAATGAAGAAGAACGGTGATGCGTAGGGTGACTTTGATGGGCGTATGTACCCCTTCTCCAGTTGTTCTGTGAGGAATGTCGTGAGTGCCTCTTGTTCGTTTTGTGCGAGGGGATAGACTTTGCAGTCGAGTGCGGCGGGGGCGTTAGGCAATAGGTCAATGGCGTGGTCCCAAATACGCGACAGAGGAAAGCGATGGGACGCCTCCTCGTCAAATATCTTACGGTGGCGATGATATTCTTCTGGGACCATTTCCTCAAATGTTCGTTGCTCCTTTTTTGCCGCTTCTCGTTGTGCTAACTCCGACGCGGTCGTCGTTTTTCGCAAAAATGTGATCTGGGGTTCGCACTCATCGTCCATGAGCTGTTCCCACGCTTCCTCGTCAAGTTCATACGTCTCCAACGCCCGAATGGATGCTTCCATAGGCGTGGCTTCGTCTGACAAGTGAAGGCTTGAGACCACAACCGGTTGAAACTCCTCGTTCAACGTTGCGTCTCCCCACTTGATTTGCGGCTCAAAGGCCGTGAACCAAGGGTATCCTAGGATGACTTCATCCCTTCCTAGGTTCGTGACTAGGAAGCGAAGCGTCCTTTCCTCTTTTCCTGTCTTCACAGTGAGGTCCGTATACTGAGTGATGGCGCCGTCCTGGTTATGGGTGCCATCTACATTCCAAATGCGGATGGGGTGGGTAACGTCCCTTGTTCCAATCTGGAGTCGTTTAAGAAGTGTGGAGCATATGAAGTTATCCGTTGCCCCTGAGTCGATAAGGACTTGTCGTTCGGCCGTTGCGTGTGCAGATTTAAACAGGACTGGAATTCGCATGGATCGATATCTGCTAGTGTACACGTTTAGGTTTAAAGCTCTAGCCCAGGCCGCCGGGTTCAAGCATCGAGAAAATCCTCTTTTCCAAATAACTTGTCGACCATGAGGTCGCGCACCTCCTGTGACTGTGCCTTCATCGCTGCGATCTGTACGTCTGCCTGCTCCTCATTCGAAAGGATGCGATTAGCTGATACGGTGACAGTACCGATGGTGGGAGCTGGTATGTTTGCAGACGGGGGAGGGGGGAGCGTAGTTCGCGAGGAACCGGTGGGTAACGCCATGGCAGCGCTGGCTGCAGCCACGCGCACGCCTTTTTGTGGGCAGTTACGCGAGATGTGCCCTTGAGCACGACATCTAAAACATCGTCCCTCCTTCTGAAGTTGGGCTTTGTCGGTGTCGGTAAGGGCCACAGAGGCTCTGGCGCGTCCAACATCCATGGCGTTCGGGTCGCGCGTTCTGTTGAGGGCCTGGACCCACTGCTCTCAGCTGTGTCCCCCCTTTCGACTGCGCGACGGTTTGTTTTTGCCCAGGCGATCCTTTAAAACGAGATATTCAGCTTGCTGAAGCCGTGCGGCCGCCTTCCACTGCTCCCAATTGACAGGATGCTGGAAGCAGATAGCGTTAATAACTAACTGGTTTGGCAATCCATCTTGGAAGATTTCGAGGGTCGTGGCTTCGTCGGGATTGTACCCGGCTTTGGTGACAAGGTTCTGGAAAGTGGCGATGTACGTATCGATATCCTCACCCTTCATGGCGAGGGTCTGTAGCGATTTGCGGGCGTTGGTACGTTCAGCTGAGTCGAAGTAGGCGTTTTCAAATCTGTTTCGGACCGTCTGCCATAAGACCATATTTCCGCGGTCTACTCCATTGGCTACCTGTTCGTCGAGCCACAGTGCCTGTTCAGCTACCCAGTCTTCGACGAGGGGCCCTCTGATGTAGGAAAGGAAGGTCATGGCTCGTGAGGAAGGGATTCTAAGTTGGTCGACGTCTGGGTTCATCCCCACATAGAGGTCGAACGCGAGCAGGAATGCTTTGCTCTTGTCCCTCGCCCCTGTGAACTCCGGAGGGGGGTTCCCTCCTAGTCTTCCGTGGCCTCCGGGTGCGATTATCGGAGCGGCTCCTCCTGGCGCGGCGCCACCAGCGCCACCGCCACCACCACCGCCACCGCCACCGCCACCGCCACCGCCACCGCCACCGCCACCGCCACCGCCACCGCCACCGCCACCGCCACCGCCACCTCCCGATGGGGCTCCACTGGGTGGTACTGGGGCTCCTCCTCCTCCTGAGCTCGAGGCTCCCGAGGGTCCTCCTCCTCCTCCTCCACTTCCCCCGCTGGTGAGCGTCGTGCTAGCCAAAGCCTGCTGCTGGGTCTGTGACATTGCGTAGGATGGGAACGCGGTGGTTGGTAGGTTCATTGTAGGGATGGGTACACTTGGGGAACTAGGGTCTGGGCTGTCGATGTCAATGCCACTAGTGGTGTGGGTTTTGAAAGGGCCTACTCCAAGTGCGGGAGGTACGATGCTAATGGTGTACCAGCTCCCTTGCTTCGGTGAGTAGTCGATGTATGCCCACTGATGGATGTCGTCAAGGTAATGGATTTGTCGGTACTTCTGTGTGTTGGGGTGGAAAAGGAAGTATCCTTCAACTCCGTCGTGTTCTGCCCAGACTGCAGTTCCTTTGACTTTGTCAGAGAGTTCGTCGGTACTATAACGTTCAATATATTCAGCCTGAAACCGAGACTGGCTGCGACTGGACGTCGCCACTGTGAGAGACTTGACTTAATGTAACGCCACCACAGGGGCGTTAAGTACGACGTGTACTTCGTAAGTCAACGGGATCGGAAAGGCGCGAGTCGATTAGGACTCAGTTCGGTGATGAACAAGTACCACTAGGTCTCCCAGGGACACTAGGGTAAGAGCGGAAGGCAAGGCTCAAGCGTAAAGGCAAGCTGGAGTGGGGACTCAAGCGCAAAGGCGAGTCAAACAGAGATCGTGAGGCAAAGACGATGTGGTATTACACAAGAAGTCAAGTCTACCGTACAAGCTAGGTAGGGCGTGACTTATATACTAGTACAGGATGTTTGCGAGTCGCAAACATATGGCGCGATCCTAGGGTACTGGCCCTAGCGAGCTAATCGAGTAATATGAAAGGAAAGTCTGTAAATGGAACAAGCGAATCCCGCGGGGGCACGCGGAGGTCAGATGGCGTCTGCGGACTTTGAGAGTCGTAAGGTCGGTATCGTAATGGTCAGGTGGTGGGTGCGAGATAGAAGCCGAAGACAGAAAGGAAGCGGGTCATGGGTAAAAGTACATGCGAATACGAGGCAACATAGTAGAGGAAAAGATAAGCAACACCTCGAGTTCGTAACATCTACTGTACAAGCTAGGTAAGGCATGACTTATATACTAGTACAGGGTGTTTGCGAGTCGCAAACATATGGCGCGATCCTAGGATACTGGTCCTAGAGAGCTAACAAAGGGAGAACACATATGTGGAACAAAGGAATTCCGTGGGACGACGCGTGCAGAAGTCATCAGCGGGTTCTGGAAGTCGCGCCACTGGACGTCGGAACGGTCATACAGTGGGTGTGCTAGAAGCCAGAAAGTGTATCAAACTGGATCGTATCATAAAAGTACAATGAATGCACAATGAGAAAGGAAAGTATGGCATAGAGGTAACATCGTAACATGAAATATGTGATAGACGGACTAACCAAGCACCTTGGCGACTGGGAAGACAACAGCTGGATAGACATCAAAAATGCCCCCCTTTTCAAAATGGCCGCCTACCTACTCAAGAGACGCACAACCATGACCCACTTTGAATGGGTAAAAGGACACAATGGCACACTAGGGAACAAGGAATGTGACAAATTAGCTAAAGAAGGCACTGAGAAAGAAGAAATGGACGAACTCATCCTAAACATCCCCCAGGAATACGACCTACAGGGAGCGAAACTCACAACCATCACACAGGCAAAAGCCTACAGAGGAATATGCAACAGAATGCCTGCACCAAAGCACAACATGACCGAGAGGAACCTCAGAACAATAAAATCAGCCATCTCCCAGTACAACAAAACCAACGAGACCTCGAAGACCCTGTGGAAAAATATAAGACAAAACATGATCTGGCCCATCATACAACAGTTCCTATACAAAGCCATACACGGCGCATTCATGATAGGCGACTTCTGGGAAAACATACCAAACTACGAAGACCGTCAATGGTGCCCCACATGCCATACCAAAGAAGACATGAAACACATACTGATAGACTGTGAAGCGACGCCAGTAAGAACAACCTGGAACCTGGCAAGAAGATACTGGCCCCATGAGGAAAATCTCTGGCCAACGCCGGACCTAGGCACCATACTGGGTTGTGGATCCATTGTGATCCCATGCGATCAAGAAAACAAAAGCAATAACAAAAGCAAAAACGAAGGTGAACACGAAAATGAAAGAACAAACACAACAAAAGGAGCAAACAGACTATTACAAATCCTCTTATCGGAATCGGCCTACCTGATATGGGTCACAAGATGTGAAAGAACAATACAACTAAAAGAACACTTGGCAGAAGAAATAGAAAACCGATGGCTAGCCCTAATTAACCATAGGCTAATAAACAACAAAATAATAGTCACAAAAATCAAACGCAACCCCAAAACAAAAAACCTAGTTAAAATCACCTGGAAAGACATGATCCACCCAGAGCCCCCCCCCAACTGGCTCAGCATCCATGAGGTTTTAGTGGGTAGGAGACCACACCACGCCTAACCGTGGGCGCCTTGTGTCTGAGTCCCACACTATCCCCCATACCAGGGGGTGTGCGCAAATGCATTTTCCCTCACAACCAGTCCCCTCCTGGCCCAGCAACACGTGCGCTAAGTAGGGCTGATGGTAAATCTCCTGCTACTTAGCCTTTGTTCCTCCCCATATCTAGATGTCTGCCCGTAGAGAAACTAGATACAGGAATAAAAGCGCCCCTCCAAAAAAAAAAAAAAAAAAAAAGAGAATGACACGTCCAGCGAAGGCACGTCAAAATGTGCCACAAGAAGTGATGAAGGGATGACGTCAAAATGTGCCACAAGAAGTGATGAAGGGATGTCCAAAGTAGAACCTGGCTTGTGGTGACCAGATCCATGGATGGGTGCTGAGAGTGTTGGAGTATAAGAAGGGATGTAGATGTCCAAGAAATACTGCTCCGGACCGCCGTCATGTGACAGGATAGGACCCATGGCATGGAGGAGCAAGGAACAGAAGACTGAGGTTGGACACCATCCATCAGCAAAACAACATAAACTTAACCCAGCTTATTTCATCACTTAGATTTGGTTGTTCTGTCACTAAGCCGTTAGGAATGCTAAGCGACCACTAAGCTTCTCAATCAAAAATAAGATGTTTCAGAGCCTGAATTTTTATTCAACCATGTAGTGTAAATTTACAAGAGTACTAAGAAAGTAAGACTCGAGACGGATGTTGTGAATCCAACTAAGGCAGTTCGCATCGGTACTATCCTGGCGGTGGCATTAGTGGCATTGTGGTTGTTGCAGCTGGGGTCATACAGAGAGCACACAAAGAAGTGGTATTGGGGTCGCATGCAGAGGGGTGTTGTTGATTTGTCGCTGCAGCCACTGGAGTCCTGGATCCCCAGATTGTGTGCATCGAAGGCGAGAGTGGGTGAGGACAAGATCGAGACAAGATCGAGCAGCGAGCTTATCTTTCGAGTGCCCATGACTGGGCCTAACTTCCGGGATAGTCACGCAGAGAAAGAGGCGGAGAAACTAGGGTAACCGAGCGCTGTGTATTCAGCAAGGATTAAAGGGGTCTAAATACAGACGGAACCGTAGCCACAAACGAGCCAGTAAGAAGTAAGAGGGAGTGTAGTATAGGAAAAGGGTGGCATAGGTGGAGGAAACAAAATGGAACGCGGGTGGAGACAATCGGGATGAAGACAAGGTGGTAAGGTACAAGTGGGCGAGACGAAGACAAAAGGACAAAGGAGATACGATGTGTGGGGACACATGGCCTGTCTTCGAGTGTCTATAGGCCATTTTCAAGGTGGTTGGCGTCGGCGTCCGTGGCGACGTGAGGCGAGGGTGAGCATTGGCAAGGGGAATAACGAACGAGAGGGGTGTGTGTGTGTGTGTGCGCACAGCGAGAGAGATGGGGAAGACGTGGGGATCAATGGCAAGGTGCGATGCAGTGGGAAGTTGAATCCGAAATGGCAGCTGAGCCACGCAACACACAACTAGCCTTACAGCGCAGTGGCAGCGATGCAGCACTGTAGCTCGACTTCGTGAAAAACAGAAAACGGGGGATCTGAGGTAACCCAACCAAACAAACACAAAGAAGCCGAGCGAGCCAATTACACCAGCAAATTTGAGGCGGAGTTCAAAATATCAACAATCAACAATCTCTCATGTCCGTCTCTGCTGAGTCTGCTCTTTTCCCCACTTACGAGCATTGCTTTCTGCTCGACCCAGTATTTGATGCATGGTTTTCAGTCCCAAAGCCTGCCCAGTATGTAGTTGCACATGTATGTCTTTTGTTTTCAACTTGTCTCCACACTCGACAACTGACTCGACTTCACAAAACCTGGGCCTCTGCAATACAATGTACCATCCTCCCCATAACACAATGTCATTGCCCAAGCCCATCCGACACAGGTACAACCGCCTCTTTCTCCATCACCACCAGCCCATGAGGTTCTCGACGAAACCAGGTATTTTTGTTTGTTTTTGTTCTTATTTTCTATCACAGGCTGATGACAAGACTCTAGCTTGTCCTAGTCATTGCTGCCACATTGTATGTCTATATCATTATTTTTGTGCTTCCCACTAACCTCTTTCTTACCCTTGTCATTATAGTCGTACTGTCAGATCAGCTCGAAATCAAGCCCGCCATGTGATGTCGTTGACTTTTTCTTTTTTTTCGGCTCATGTTTTTCAATCCCACCACCCCTGCACACTGTGTAGGTGTCTCACTCGGCTGCAAAGCATTTGGAGGTGCATATCGGTTGTGTCCCTTGTTAGATGTCACTGAGCTTTGCGTCTGAGCTCATGCAAGACAAGTGCTACTCCAATCGCTGGCCCATAGAGAGGGAGAGTCCACCTCGTGCACAGTAGGTGGCACACTCTCTGCACCCCAGTTTACCGGAGGCGTTGCGGGGGATCAACACCATGTATCGTAATTTTTGGAATACACATAATAGACCCATTCTTGAAAAATAAGCCAGGTGTTTGATAAATAAGGACCAATTTCAGCTGTGATTCAGTCGTGAATAAGCGAAAATTAAGCCCGATTCAGGAATAGAATCTACATTATCTACTTATTTGCTTAACTGCTTTAAACATCGGTTATTCTGATTTCCCGCTTAATCCTGATTAGGGGAGCTTATGGGAGCTTATGGGAGCTTATAGCACTTATTAATTGAATTAAGCAAAAAATAAGCGAGTGTCATGTTGCTGATGTCAAACGTGGGATTGCTCTGGTACTTCCAGACTTCCAGTTGACAAAGTCTGTCGATGACAGGTTTGCCAACAAGGTCGTAAAGCTCTGCGAGAATGTAAGCTAGAGTTTGATTATAATGATCTGAATCGGATCTGCATATGTTGCATGCGTCCAATAATACATTTTTTAATGCATTCGCACGGTCGTAGAAATCATGAGGGGTAGGGATGAGGGAGGGAGACGTGTTGTGAAGAAGGATCAGAATGTCCGAGTGATATCTGGAGTGGTTTATAATAATGACAGGACCAGACGAGGTGGCGGAACGGAGAATATCGAACGATGGTGATACCAGAAAGCTATTAAAACTCGGCAAGGCCTGAATCTGCGAAATGAGTTTTTCGCGTTCCTCCAACAAACCACACTTTTTCAGCAAGAGATGACCAAATGGGTCTACCGCCCTGAGGTCGTCGGTTGCGCCATTATCGACGCTTAACTTGTGGCTCGGTGGGATTGACTTAGTCAGCTCCTTGAGGTCTCGATTGATCGCTGCGAACCTGTGTGCTAATTGTGGGTGTGCCTGTAGAAGTTGATCGGCAGAAAGCACGAAGGTGACGCATCTCGGACCAAAGTAAAGCTCTCCCTCTTTCAAGAGTCTCGATCACTTCCTCGAGTTTATTCAGGTCGACCCATTACAAAGCATAGTCCAGTGGCATGCCATGAGTGTTGTCAGACCTGGCAAGAGTGGCGTGCTGTTGTTGCAAAGTTGGTGCAAACACCAGGGCATATTGCACCAATGACATGGCGGTCTCGTAAGCTGCGGAGCCGCCCCTTCTAGTCCGAGTTATTTTTCTTGTATTATTTACTTTGACCTTGGCACATGCATTACCCTACCTCTTGCAACTTTCCCTCGTATCTACGATCGAAGACCGGCTTTGTACTATGTACTGCTCCGGAATAAAATTTATTTAAAAAATAAAAAGAAGCTGCGGAGACGGTGCGATGTTGGGTACCTCGCGCGAGAGAGGCATACTCGCACGCAACCCGGAATCGATCGGGCAACTCGCATGTGGGTTGTTGGCACACCAGGAGAGTAATTCTAGCGCTTTATTCACATCTTGCATTCGGCAACTTGGAGAGGACGTAACTCGAAACCGTTTGAGTAAAGTCCGGGAAAGTTGGCTCAGTGTTGTGAAGTGCAGGAACTGTACAGATGGGCGTTCCAAAACTCGATGGCATGTGCTAATCGACTCTTCGAGGTACTGAATTTTATCTGTGCACTCGAATGCTTCAAAGAGGATCATACTGAATAATTCGATGAGGACTGATGTGAGCTGATTGCTCGGAGGGGATGAAGCAAGTATGGTTCGACCCTCTTCGAGAGCCTCGTCAATCCTCGTTATGTCCGAGTCATCATCGAGGACCCCCGGAGAGGACTCCCTTAAGGAAGTGCATCCCCTCGCGTATCTGGCTGAATTCTAGATCTTCATACTCCCCAAAGGACACTGGCACTGGCTGAGATAACGATGAACTGCCAGTACTGGACAATTCTTTGGGGTCTTCGATGGGACCAAAGTAACAGAAACACTGCTTTACGGTGCGTTCCTGGTCAGTAGGTTGAAAGTATCTTGACTGTCTCCGGGGGAACCAGAAGCGACAATTTCATCATCCACAAAGTGTTGAGATGCGACTGTATAAGTCACATGTCTCGTGGGATCTGATTGAGTTAGCCCATATACTATATTCGGTATCTGTCCCTTATGGACTCCTTTGGACACTCCGGACTTGTATGGACCGCTTCTGTTTATCTTTATTGTCAGAGTCATATATGGCTCTTATTGTTCTCTATAGTTAAGATACTGGTATTATCTGCTTTAGGCAGCTATTGTTCTCTGCCCTCCAATGGCATTTCTCCCTCTGGCGCACAGACCACATGTATTGTGTTTGGGTCACCAGTGCGCACAGACCATTCTTAGCTAAGCGTCCTGTATATAAGGACTGCTGTATACGCCTTCACACTTCAGAGTTTACTTCCCCTCTGAAGTGTAAGTCCCTTTACCTTTCTCTTTACACTACCTTTACTCACAGACAGCTTGTAGTAACTTGTCTATTAGGTGTGTATATATATAGAGTTTACTTCCCCTCTGAAGTTAACTTGTCTATTAGCATCTAGCTATTTTTCACCTCGCTTGTTAGTTCTGCGCTCAACAGGTTATGGGCCCTGACGCCTAATAACTAACTTGCCATTTTTACCACAGATCTACTTGTGTCACTTTGCTCTCTCAGCCGACCACATCTTTGTCGTCTTTACCACCTTCAGTGAGCATCCTCTATCATTTATCTTCGACACATCCTTTCTCGTCCACCATGACTCTGTCATGTGCCACTTTGGCTAGCCTCCTAAGGAGGTTCTCATGAAAGGTCCTACGTGACCTTAAATTCCTCTGTGCGCACTACTCCTACTATATCTTCATTACCCGGTCTTCGTCCGGAAGTGCTTTCATAGGCCAAAAGGGGAAGACCCTTGCAGCTATAAGCCTCTCTAATGGTTGGGTGATACTCGGTTGATACCTGGGTCACTTTAAGGGGTGTGAAGGCCTGGTTAATAGTCAAACCCAGAAGTCCTTCCCTCTGATACAACTAAGAGACGCTACTATACTATAATGATATATACATAGTAGCTATGAGTAGACCTCTGCCAGGAGAAGTATTTGCTCCCCTTGTGCAGGATTCGCTGCATGGCATGTATCACTATTCTAGTTGCTTAGTACCAAGACCCTTAATGGTCTGTTCTAGAGACTCCACAGACGACAGTTGCAATTGCTATGGGAGTTGATCCCTATCATTGCTTCTGGAATTCGCTGTCGGCTCCTCTCTAGGGTACTACCCTTCTACTGTAGTTCTTGGGTAGCCCCAGCCTTCATGCTACTAGGCTAGAGATCGACTCGGAGCGTCCTTCGCCGGACAATGCTCCCATGATCCTTCTTGCTTGAAACCTACAGCGTCGTGCATGACTATCCGCCCCTAGTAACATTCGGGCCCAGGAGACTCAGTAGTAAGGCAGCCATCATTAAAAATGACTCCACTACTATAGTATACATCCAAGTCGCACAACTTGAGGCATGACACCCTAGGTGTTATGGAGTTATAGCGCTCCTATGGCCGGACTTCTATCTTTCCTACCAAGATCTGGACTGGTTCTGACTGCTCCTCGGAACCAGATTTACAAACATCTCAAATGTCTTTCCATCTTACCTTCCCTCCCTCCGTCACTCTTGCCAAGCTGGATGGAACCAACTGGCAAAGTTGGTCCACCACCTTCACATCCCTCATGCTTATGAATGGGTGCAGTTGTCACACCACCCATTCGGACCCTGGGGCCATTCCCCAGCACCCTGCTGTTGCTGGAGGCCCAGTTGGCCCCACAAATGAAGGTTTAGCAATGATGGCCCTATGGGCAAAGCAAGAAGAGGTCATTACTGGCCTCTTATTTTTATCAGTGACATCGGAGGTCCTCTCTGGTATCCAGTCCATGGCAGTATTCCCAACTGTGCATGACAAATATCAGCAGCTTGATCACCTCTATGGTCAGGTTGGCTCTATGGCCACCTTTAACTTATGGGTGGGCTTGGCCAACACCAAGCTTCAGGAAGGTAGCCCCTTCCTACCTCAGCTCCAAAAAATGCTGGACCTGAGGAACACCCTTGTGGAGCAAGGGATGCCCGTCTCGGACATGCAAATGTCCTTCATATTACTAGACGCGCTTCCCCCCTCCTATAGTACCATAGCAGGCACCATCCTTGCATCTGGCCCCCCTGCCAACCTCGCCCCTCAGGACCTCATTAACAGGTTCATCAATGAGGAATCCCGAATCGCTGGCCCTCCGGCATCTTTCACCAAGATTGCCCCAGTCAGGCCCCAGCACTCGCCTCCCCAGGCATCAGGCAGCTCTGCGTCCTCAGACGTAATCTGCCACTACTGCAAAAAACCTGGCCATAAAAAGCCAGATTGCTACAAACTCAAACGGGATCAGGAGAACGCAAAAAAGGGAAGGGCTGGGCAGCGAGGGAAAGCTGCTCAGAATACCATAACTGAGGCGCCGGACTCAATTTCGGCAAACAGGTTTGCTATGGCCAATAACATACCTGTACCAAAGAGCCACCTTTTTACAATAGTTAATGGCTCTGGCAAAATAGAGGAGGTACATGAAGTACCTCAGGTCTCCCTTTACATGATGAGTGTCCACCACACTCAGTCAGCATCAAGATGGATGATGGACAGTGGAGCTTCAGCACATTTTACCCCGTATCTTGAGGACTACGACACCTATACACCCCACAAAGGTGTTGATGTTCTCCTTGGTGACAACACTCTTCTGCGAAGTGTTGGAACGGGTTCTATCACAATCCACACCAATAGAGGCATTGACCTCAAAATATTGAATGTGCTCCACCTCCCAAATATGCACTCGCGTATTCTGTCCACGCCCTGCCTTACTTCAAAGGGCGCCATAGTTAGCTTTGATGCTACCTCCTTTACAATCAGACACAAAGGAGAGACCATTGCGGAAGGACACAAGGCCCTCGGGCTGTATTGGCTTGACGGACATGCTATGAATGCTGTCCGTGCACCTGCATCTGCAAGCCTTGATGTCTGGCATAGGCGCATGGGACATATGTCCAAAGACGCGCTAAAAAGATATGCTCAGGAGTCAGTCAAAGGACTCCATATCAATGATTCCCCCGTGGAAGACGGACTCTGCCTTGGTTGTGAACTAGGCAAATCCACTCGTCTACCCTTTCCACCTTCCAAAAAATGTGCTTCAGAACCCCTTGAAGTCATTCACAGTGACCTTGTTGGCCCACTACAGAGCAACTCTATCCAGGGCAACAAGTATTTCACCACGTTCATAGATGACTTCTCCAAAGCTGCAGTTGTCATCTTCATGAAATCAAAGGACCAGTTTAAGGACGCCTTCCTACACTACAAGGCGTGGGCTGAAAAACAACTTAATAAGCCCATTAAATCCCTACACTCGGACCGTGGTGGTGAATATGTCAACAATGACTTAAAGCACATCCTTCTGGAAGCAGGAATCGAGCATATGCTCACTATGCCTCATTCTCCACAACAGAATGGGAGAGCCAAGCGTTTTAACCGTATGGTTATGGAAAAAGGCACTAGCATGCTCCACCATGCAGGCCTTAGCCTTGGCTTTTGGGAACAAGCAGTGCAAACTGCTGTGCAAATATATAACCGCACTCCCACTCGTTCCAATCAGTGGAAAACTCCGCTAGAGCTCTGGGACAGTACAGTCCCAGATGTCTCCTACTTTAGAGTATTTGGCTGCAAAGCCTACTATCATGTACCTGAACACAACCAGCGCAAACTAGATCCTAAATCAAAGGAAGCTGTATTTGTGGGCTATGAACCCTTTTCAAAGGGTTACAAACTCTGGGATAGACATAGCCAGTGCTTCATCTCTTCACGAGATGTTACACTTGATGAAGACACCTTCCCATCCTGCAGTGTTGTGGCTCAACACTTACAACCCTCCACCTCTCCTGCGTCTGGTGAACTCTTGAGTGCTCCCAGCGGTGAAGTTATCTTTGTAGTGCCTAGCTGGCCTACACCAGCTGTTGCCCCTACAGTGCCTCAGACTACACCAGTCTTTGTCATACCACCTCCGGCACCTGTAGTAGTACAACAGCCTAGCACCCCACCCAATGCAAACCCTCCTCCGGTAGACCAGACTATCTACCACACTCCTCCTTCCCAAGCGCCTCCCCCTACAAATCCTGCACCCACACGTCGTCGCACCACCCGCTCCACAAGGCCAGCAGTTACTGCGCCTATACCTGCCCCTAACTTCAATAGGGAAGTGTCTCCTCCTAGGGAAACCCCTAGATCTCCCAGGAACACTCAGGTAGTTTCGCCTACACACCCAAGGCGGAGCACAAGGGTACGATTCATGAATCCTCGCTACTTCACAGAGGACAACGACGAATTCGTGCAGGGTAGCAGCAGGCTGGGAATGATGGACTTGCTAAATGCTGCTGAGGTACCCGGCTACAGGGACCCGCAGACATACAAGCAGGCCATGGAGTCTGACCAAGCTGTTGATTGGCTTGAAGCATGTCAGTATGAACTGGATGCTCTCGACAAACTTGATGTCTGGAGACTTGAACCCCTTCCTGAAGGAAGGAAGGTGGTCAAATGCAAATGGGTGTTTAAAAAGAAAGCGGATGGACGCTTTCATGCTAGGCTAGTGGCAAAAGGGTTCACCCAACTAGAGGGGGTGGACTTTGATGAAACTTTCTCCCCAGTTGCCCGCTTTGAGTCCTTGAGACTACTTCTTGCGCTGGCTACGCTTGAAGACTGGCACATTCACCAAATGGACGTCAAATCGGTGTTCCTTCATGGGGCACTGGAGGAAGAAATCTATATGGAGCAACCTATTGGTTTCATCACAGCTGGCTCAGAGCACCTTGTGTGCCGACTACAGAAGGCCCTTTATGGCCTCAAACAAGCTTCCCGCGCATGGAACGTGCAGTTCCATGGGGTCCTTTGTGACCTAGGCTTTACGCGGACGTACTCTGATGCAGGAGTATATGTATATCATCTTCAAGAGGGGGGGTGATACACTTTTCGTGATCTTATATGTAGATGACATTACTATACTTGGGAGCTCCCTACCAAAGATCAATGATCTGAAAGCATCTCTATCAAGTCGATATGAGATGACTGATCTTGGTGAAATCCAGTCTTACCTAGGTGTTAACATCACCAGAGACCGTGCAAATCACACCATGGAAATCAACCAGTCAGATTACATCCGCGATGTGGTTGAGCATTTTGGAATGTTGGATTCCAACCCAGTATATACCCCTCTTCCCACTGGCGCCGAGGCACACTTGATCAAATATGAAGATCAGGCCTCTACTTCTGAAATTAAGAAGTATCAACAGATAATTGGGTCTCTGCTCTATGCGCAGATTGGAAGCAGACCTGATATTTCCTTCGCTGTTGTGCACCTTAGCCAATTCGCTTCCAATCCCTCACCCCAGCATTTACGCCTAGCAAAATATGTCCTGGCATACCTGAACTGTACTAAGGCCTATGCATTACGCTATGCTGGAGGGAATGGTGGAGAAGGCCTTCACGGCTACTGTGACTCTTCCTGGGGAGATCAGGAAGAGAAACACTCCACCTCTGGTTACGTCTTCCTGCTTGCCAATGGAGCCATTTCATGGTGCACCAGAAAGCAGAAGACCATTGCGCAGTCTACCACAGAAGCCGAGTACATGAGCCTCTCTGAGGCCTCAAATCAAGCTCAGTGGTACACTACATTCCTAGGCGAACTAGGGTATGAGGTTACCTCCCCTATTCCCCTATACTGTGACAACAAGGGTGCTGTAGACCTAGCATTAAACCCTGTCACTGGAAGGCGGTCCAAACACATCCTTATAAAGCACCATGTAGTCAGGGAATACGTAGAAAATAAGGTCATAGACCTGATACATACACCCACAGGAGAAATGGTTGCAGATGGACTCACCAAGTCCCTGCCCAGAGATCCTTTCGACAAAATGGTAGCTGATCTAGGAATGGTGTAACAAGAGATCCAGAACAAAGGGTTGATAACCAATCAATGGTCGTTGATCCTTGGTTTAGAAGCATAGTGCTGTTTTAAAGCACAACATGTTCTCTGATCTCTGGAGCTAAGAAAAACCCTTCTTAGAACCCTGAAGAAGTTGGACCTTGGTCACAGATTCCAGCCCTTCAAAAAGTTGTCCTGTATCAAGGACAAATGAAGCGCTAATGACCATAGTCTCAGATTGAGCGTTGTCTTGTCTCCTCTGGAGAAGATAGTCCTTTATCAGGACTTACCAAGATTTCAACCTTGATCCCAATCTTCTGTGCAGCTCTTCACGCTCCAAATTTATCACCTCTGTCATATCATGGACTGCCTCCATCATGGAGGGATGTTGAGATGTGACTGTATAAGTCACATGTCTCGTGGGATTTGATTGAGTCAGCCCATATACTATATTCGGTATCTGTCCCTTATGGACTCTTTTGGACACTCTGGACTTGTACGGACCGCTTCTGTTTATCTTTATTGTCAGAGTCATATATGGCTCTTATTGTTCTCTATAGTTAAGATACTGGTATTATCTGCTTTAGGCAGCTATTGTTCTCTGCCCTCCAATGGCATTTCTCCCTCTGGCGCACAGACCACATGTATTGTGTTTGGGTCACCAGTGCGCACAGACCATTCTTAGCTAAGCGTCCTGTATATAAGGACTGCTGTTTACGCCTTCACACTTCAGAGTTTACTTCCCCTCTGAAGTGTAAGTCCCTTTACCTTTCTCTTTACACTACCTTTACTCACAGACAGCTTGTAGTAACTTGTCTATTAGGTGTGTATATATATAGAGTTTACTTCCCCTCTGAAGTTAACTTGTCTATTAGCATCTAGCTATTTTTCACCTTGCTTGTTAGTTCTGCGCTCAACACAAAGGTCATATAATAGCGGCAGCTAAGAGAATGAGCAAGGGCAAAGCTCGCATCGATAATATCTAGTTTGTGCTTCCTTGCCGCTCACACGCACTCGATAATTTGATCCAACGGTTGATCCGGAATTAACATACTGATTTTGGACAGTACTGCTCTGGAAAGGAGAGTGATGGAGGATGTAGTGCCGATGTCCAACAGATCCAAGGTGAGGAGCTCGCAGCAGAGGGCTGCCATCTCACCAAATTTCTGCATCACGTCGCAGGCTTCCAACTCCACTTGAAAAGCCAATGTGTCCACTAGTAACGTTGTAACTGCAGCCAATGGATAGTGGTGGCTTATATAATTGATACCCCCAGCCGACGGTGAGAATCTTCTATCATTCATACTCAGCCGACGTCGGCCGACATCGGAGACTCCCACATGATTGATACTCCAGCCGGCGCCGGCTGGGAGCGGGGGGTCCGCTTTGCGATTATAAGTCTAGGACAGTGAATATATAATGCTAGGTAGTACACCTGAGTGAAGTGACAGGAAACAAAGAAAATAGAGATATACCAAAGGGGATTGCTGGATGGATGTGAGAGGGATTCATCAATAGTGCAACAAGTGCATAGGGTGTCTGAGGAGATTGGATAACTTTGTGGTGAGTACTTAGTGTGTCAGGAGTGTGACTGTCCAAACAGTCAATATACCTAATATGTACAGGTATTCATATGGGTTCAGGGAGCACATTATTGATAACATGGATGGACACTCTGTCAATGTAGTCATGTATATATTTCGATCTGTCTGAAGAGATCAACATCAGAATGCATTGAAGCACGGACCTCCCGACCATCTTCTATGTGCGACATGTCCAACCAATTAAATACACCTTGTATTGATGGATATCTTTGTGAGTTCAGGGGACATTACATTGACGTAGCCATGTATCTATCTATCTGAAGAGATCAAAGATGCATCCAAGCGCGGACCTCCCGACCATCTTCTATGTGTGACACGTCCAACCAATTAAATACGCCTGGTATTGATGGGAATATTTATGAGTTCAAGGGACCTAACACGGACAGGCGCTGCATTAGTGTAGCCATGTATATATTTCTATCTATCTGAAGAGATCACAGATGAATCCGAGCGCGGACCTCCCGACCATCTTCTATGGGTGACATGTCCAACCAATTAAATACGCCTGGTATTGATGGGAATATTTATGAGTTCAAGGGACCTAACACGGACAGGCGCTGCATTAGTGTAGCCATGTATATATTTCTATCTATCTGAAGAGATCACAGATGAATCTGAGTGCGGACCTCCCGACCATCTTCTATGGGTGACATGTCCAACCAATTAAATACACCTCGGATTGACTGAGTATCCATATGAGTTCATGGGACCTAACATGGACAGGTGCTGCATCAGTGTAGCCATGTATATATTTCTATCTATCTGAAGAGATCAAAGATGCATCCAAGTGCGGACCTCCCGACCATCTTCTATGGGTGACATGTCCAACCAATTAAATACGCCTGGTATTGATGGAAATATTTATGAGTTCAAGGGACCTAACACGGACAGGCGCTGCATTAGTGTAGCCATGTATATATTTCTATCTATCTGAAGAGATCACAGATGAATCCAAGCGCGGACCTCCCGACCATCTTCTATGGGTGACATGTCCAACCAATTAAATACACCTCGGATTGACTGAGTATCCATATGAGTTCATGGGACCTAACATGGACAGGTGCTGCATCAGTGTAGCCATGTATATATTTCTATCTATCTGAAGAGATCACAGATGAATCCAAGCGCGGACCTCCCGACCATCTTCTATGGGTGACATGTCCAACCAATTAAATACGCCTGGTATTGATGGGAATATTTATGAGTTCAAGGGACCTAACACGGACAGGCGCTGCATTAGTGTAGCCATGTATATATTTCTATCTATCTGAAGAGATCACAGATGAATCCAAGCGCGGACCTCCCGACCATCTTCTATGGGTGACATGTCCAACCAATTAAATACACCTCGGATTGACTGAGTATCCATATGAGTTCATGGGACCTAACATGGACAGGTGCTGCATCAGTGTAGCCATGTATATATTTCTATCTATCTGAAGAGATCACAGATGAATCCAAGCGCGGACCTCCTGTTACGTTCCTTCTGGACGTATCAATCCGACTTGGATTAGGGACCGGTTTGCTGAGTGGAAGCGTCGAAGGTCTTCAGTATCCCGTAGGCAACGGCTAGGGCGATACGCAAGGCGTGACCAAGATAGGCTAGGCAAAGAACGATGATGGCGAAGTCGAGTATGATGAAGGAGAAGTCGGCGACGTGCACGACTTATAGCAGGGAGCTGATGACGACGAAGAGTGTTCACACAGGACAAGGAGCTAAGGCGCAGGAAAGGGAAGGTATTCCTCAAGATATCAAAGCTAAGGGGTTCATACGCGAACGCCCCTCTACTTATACTACTAGGGCTGGAGCTTTCAAGCCCAGCAACCCTAATACACAGCCGCAAACCCTAATATCACAGTCCAATCACAAGCCATACAAGTCAGCAGTCACATCAGTCACGTATCACACTCTGGTCCGGGCGCAAGCTCATCCGGACCCTTCTGGACCAGCTCTAGGCGGGTCACGTGCCAGGTCACGTGACAGCCAGCTCTCATTCCTCTAAGTCGATGGGAAACTCGCCTCGATGTGCCTCCAAGCGTCGTAATGCTCCTGAGTCATAGACCCAAACGCGCGGACGTCGTCCTCTTCAAGGAACTCCTCGGGCATCTCGGGCACAAACGCAACATTACCCTCTTTTCTAGGGCAGCGCCCACGCTGCCCCTCATCCTCCTGCTTCGCGGTTGTCAACGCGCCGAGCCTGGATGCTTTGGGGAACTTAGCTGCTGCTGCGTGTAGGCGCGCTCTTCCTGCCGACGTGTCCATTGCTACCGCGGGCTCGTATGTCACCGGCGCGGTACTCGGGTACCAGGCGTGTTGCTGCGCGACGATGAGCTCGCCGCGCGCCTGAGACACTTGCTGCTGCCAGGGCGCTGAAGTCTCCGGCGCCACGTGTTGTTCTCTCGCTTCGTCAAGCGGTTCTAGCGGGGCGGGGATCCAGTCTTCAATGGACGCTTCGCCGTGTCGATGTGCGGAGGGGTACTCAGCTTCACCGCTATGCGGACCCATCCATTCCTCTTCGTATCCGTCGTCGTGGACTTCCTCCGCTGGGAGGCGGACCCTCTTTTCAGGTATCGCGCGCGGGCCCATCCAGTCTTCGTCGTAGCCGTCGTCTTGAACGTCTCCGGCTGGGAACTCCTCTTCGTCCTCGTACTCTTCTTCGGCGTGGTCCTCGTACTCTTCTCTCGCCTCGGCAGGCGGATAGGGGCGCTCCGAAGCTGCCTCCGCGTCGTATTCTTCTCTCGCGTCGTCACGCGGCTCTGCCCATGAAGGGCCTTCGAACTCCGAGTCTTCGTCGGCTGCGTCGTACGCATACTCGTCATAGACGGCGATCTGGGCATCACAGTAGCCCTCCTCGTCCTCGTCGTAGTAGTCGCAGTACTCATCTGTCTCCTCGTATTCTTCTCGCGCCGCGGCCGGCGGGTACTCCAGATCCTCGTATTCTTCTCGCGCCTCGGCAGGCGGCAGAGTCCACTCGTCAAGGTAGTGGTCCCAGACGACCCGATTTCCGTCCCAGTCGTACCCGGTTTCTTCCTTTGGCAGGCCCCAGACTTCGTATTCCATGGGCGCCCCGTACGCGTCGTAGATCCATTCCTCGTATCTTTCTCTCGCCTCGGCAGGCGGCATCCGTTCGTATTCTTCTCTCGCCTCGAGAGGCGGCATCCTATGCCACGTTTCGCTTGAACGATGGGAGGGAATGAAGGGAGACGGCCAAGGACGTAGCTTATGGCGCTCCAACGCAGTCTTTGCACGCGCGCAGGCGGCACTCTTCCCGGCGGCGCTGTCCAGCCGCATCTTCAGAACGTCGAGTCCTCTCTTCGTCAATGCGAACGTCATCCTAAACTCAGCAAAGAGGTAGGGAAGAGCTTTGATATAATGTTACGTTCCTTCTGGACGTATCAATCCGACTTGGATTAGGGACCGGTTTGCTGAGTGGAAGCGTCGAAGGTCTTCAGTATCCCGTAGGCAACGGCTAGGGCGATACGCAAGGCGTGACCAAGATAGGCTAGGCAAAGAACGATGATGGCGAAGTCGAGTATGATGAAGGAGAAGTCGGCGACGTGCACGACTTATAGCAGGGAGCTGATGACGACGAAGAGTGTTCACACAGGACAAGGAGCTAAGGCGCAGGAAAGGGAAGGTATTCCTCAAGATATCAAAGCTAAGGGGTTCATACGCGAACGCCCCTCTACTTATACTACTAGGGCTGGAGCTTTCAAGCCCAGCAACCCTAATACACAGCCGCAAACCCTAATATCACAGTCCAATCACAAGCCATACAAGTCAGCAGTCACATCAGTCACGTATCACACTCTGGTCCGGGCGCAAGCTCATCCGGACCCTTCTGGACCAGCTCTAGGCGGGTCACGTGCCAGGTCACGTGACGGCCAGCTCTCATTCCTCTAAGTCGATGGGAAACTCGCCTCGATGTGCCTCCAAGCGTTGTAATGCTCCTGAGTCATAGACCCAAACGCGCGGACGTCGTCCTCTTCAAGGAACTCCTCGGGCATCTCGGGCACAAACGCAACACCTCCCGACCATCTTCTATGGGTGACATGTCCAACCAATTAAATACGCCTGGTATTGATGGGAATATTTATGAGTTCAAGGGACCTAACACGGACAGGCGCTGCATTAGTGTAGCCATGTATATATTTCTATCTATCTGAAGAGATCACAGATGAATCCAAGCGCGGACCTCCCGACCATCTTCTATGGGTGACATGTCCAACCAATTAAATACACCTCGGATTGACTGAGTATCTATATGAGTTCATGGGACCTAACATGGACAGGTGCTGCATTAGTGTAGCCATGTATATATTTCTATCAATCTGAAGAGATCAAAGATGAATCCAAGCGCGGACCTCCCGACCATCTTCTATGGGTGACATGTCCAACCAATTAAATACGCCTGGTATTGATGGGAATATTTATGAGTTCAAGGGACCTAACACGGACAGGCGCTGCATTAGTGTAGCCATGTATATATTTCTATCTATCTGAAGAGATCACAGATGAATCCAAGCGCGGACCTCCCGATCATCTTCTATGGGTGACATGTCCAACCAATTAAATACGCCTGGTATTGATGGGAATATTTATGAGTTCAAGGGACCTAACACGGACAGGCGCTGCATTAGTGTAGCCATGTATATATTTCTATCTATCTGAAGAGATCACAGATGAATCCAAGCGCGGACCTCCCGATCATCTTCTATGGGTGACATGTCCAACCAATTAAATACGCCTGGTATTGATGGGAATATTTATGAGTTCAAGGGACCTAACACGGACAGGCGCTGCATTAGTGTAGCCATGTATGTATTTCTATCTATCTGAAGAGATCACAGATGAATCCAAGCGCGGACCTCCCGACCATCTTCTATGGGTGACATGTCCAACCAATTAAATACACCTCGGATTGACTGAGTATCCATATGAGTTCATGGGACCTAACATGGACAGGTGCTGCATCAGTGTAGCCATGTATATATTTCTATCTATCTGAAGAGATCAAAGATGCATCCAAGTGCGGACCTCCCGACCATCTTGAATGGGTGACATGTCCAGCCAGTCAATACACTTCCTCAGATTGACTGGGCATCCAGATGCATTCAGGGGACATATATCAATACTCTCTCTACATAGCCACATTCAAAAAGAATAGTATATGAACACATTGTGGGCCAGCACAGATACCCTATTGCTCATAACTGGATAGGATATCCAACTGGAAAATACATCTCGCATCAGTTGGTATCCATATGCATGGCCTATTATTGTAGACATAGACGGACACTCCGTCAGCATAGCCATGGACACATTTCTATCTATCTGTTCTGGGTCCAGATGTCTGGATGAATTTTAGCAGCACCCCTACCAGTGTCCATATTCCTATAGAATGGTTAGAATCCTGAGAATGGGTGTATTAAAAACCACTTACCTGACCTTCTCTGACACCTTGACAGCTCGTTTCGCTTCCTCAAGAACTTCCTTCCCTTTCCCTATACGAAGCGGATGGCCACCTTGCATCCCTTGCCATCGCACCTGAGGTCGTGATGGACCAGCCATGGCTGGATGGTGATGAATGAGTGGAAGTGTAGGGTGTGATGTGGATGAGATGCAGACCTGGTGACGATCTATCCATACCCAGACCTTCGCTTCCAGTAGAGGCAGAGCCTCTGTCATCATCTACATACAATGTTAACACTTGGATCAGTTGAGGGGGACATAATAACAATCACACATACCAGAACAGGCTTCATCATACACATGAGACATATGCAGGGGTGGAGAGCCCATAGCCATTTCATTCTCAGGTGGATCATCATCAGAGTCATCAGACTTGGTGGGATCAGTCTTGTCAGATGAATCATCATTGCTGGAGTCTTCTGAAGGCTCAACAGAACCAGTCTTGTTGTCCTCCTGATCAGAGTCCTGACTATTTGGAAGAACAAAATACTCTTCATCAGATCCTTGTGATTGCAGCGTTCTAGCATTTCGGACACTCCGCTGATGCCTCAGGGGATCCTCTATATTGTCAAAGAGTGGGGAGGTTGGCACCCACATCAGGGGACCAATTCCCCGATCTTGTCTGTGCCTCCAGTGGTCCAGAATACGGAAGACCTCTCCAATCTGGATCTTGGATGGGTCCTTCCACTCAAAGCGATCTGGAGTGCATTCATCAATGATCCAGGACGATGGGTCCTTTACCAAGGCTCCCCATGGAATGATCAGCTTGGGCTTTCTGGTAACATATCCTAAGTCACATGTATCATATATTGCTGCACAGTGATTGAGAGAACGGCTTACGGATATGTGCAGTGCAATAATCCCTGAGCAATGACTGAACTACCTTGGCTTTATATCCATCAGACATGGCAACTGTGGGAAGTTCGGGGCATCCGTCTGTATTGCATATAATAGGGATTGGGGTTTTGATTGTCCTTGAGAGGTCCTTTTTTGGAGTATCAACAGTCTCTGGAATTTATATGAATGGTATTCAATCAATTTGACAAGAAGCTTGCCAAACCTTTTGCAAAGCACTTCTTTCCAAATTGAGCCCACTGCTCCCAGAGGGCGGCACTCTTCCAGTCTGTGCAGAATGTCCTAAAGTCCATTCCATCCTGCAACACACTGCTGACATCATTACTGAAATCAGATTACATCAATCCACAGTCAGCAAGTAATATTAATGCATCATTGGATGGCTTACAAGCCAACCTTGAGGTTGTTGTCTTCACCCTCATATGCTGTGAGAACGATGGAACGAATACCACATGTCCTATAGAGTTGACTTTGAAAGTCTTGGATGATCCGCTCTCGCATAGAGGATGCCATTCTGTATAGGAGCATGAGGGAAATTGATCAGAGGTGATGCATGTTCCCATACCTGGACTGAATGTGCTTTGGTGGTGTCTTCTCCGACCATTCCTTGGCAGCATTCACATACTCCTCTTGATCCTCAACAGATAGTTCATTCCATAAAGTAGTGGTTGCGTCTTGGAGGGCCCCCAAGAAAGCAGAGTGTCCTGGTTCTGTCCCAGACTCCTCTTTTGCAAGCTCCAAGACCTCATCACGGTGCAGGTGATAGAAAGCATTCCTGGCAGACCATTTGCGAGTGAACTTGATGTATTCACGCCTGGGGCGGACATAGTGGTTATAAAACCATTTCTGAATTCTCTGAAATGTAAAAGAAGCAATATATTCTTTGCTGTCTAAATCTAAATGGAGCCTACCTTAGTGGCGACCTTCTTATCAAATGGTGCACTTGCAGGGCGGAGCAGATACAGCTGAGCCATGGCTTTCTCAATTATCCTAGTGCGAAGACTTGTATCAGCAACCTGGAATTCTTGAAGATACTCCTGTAATATATCTGTGTCTCGAGGAGTAATAGAAAAGCCTGGGTCAGTAGACTGCTCTCTCTGATTCTGTGATACCTCGGACTCTCCGCCATTGTCAGAGGAGCTGGTCTCATCAGTCTGCATGGTATAGGGACATACACAAGGGTGGTGGGAAGACTGGAAATGTGTGGACAATTATGCTGAGTGCGCAGGTACCTAAATACATTCCAGTAGTATTGTCAGAAAGCATGCCCATACACGCCATGTCTCGGGATACCCCGAGGATAGAACAGGTATACACAGGTAGATACGTGTGGAAAGATGATGTGACAAGCCAAGATGGGTGTACAGTGTGTATCCGATTGATACTAGTAGATGCAAAACAGATGCAACACAGATGGGAGATATATGTCTCATACTTGGATCGTGCTTCGAGAATGGACCTCCTGATCTTGATGAATCATGTCGTAGATATCTAGACAGAACACAATGTTCATACCGTCATGAAACATAAATTGCCAGTATGGATATGATGTACAGAACACCAAATGTTTCATGCTTGGCTACATGTGATTGTGCATCGAGTGCGGACCTCCCGATCATGATAGATCATGTCATAGATGTCTACACAGAGTACAACATATATACTGACATGATACATACATTGCACAATGGATGGCTGATACGGATATGATGAATACCACATGTTTCATGCTCTGCTACATATGATTGTGCATCGACTGCGGACCTCCCGATCGTGATAGATGATGTAATATATAAAGAGTACAGCAAATATACTGTCATGAAACATACATGATGATACACTGCACAATGGATGGCCGATATGAATATGATGTACAGAATACCACATGTCTCATGCGTTGCCACATATGATTGTGCATCAAGTGCGGACCTCCCGATCATGGTGGATTATGTCATATATATCGAAACAGAGAAACATACACTACACAAGTGATGGCTAATACGAATATGATGTACAGAATACCACATGTCTCATGCATTGCTACATATGATTGTGCATCGGGTGCGGACCTCCCGATCATGGTGGAATATGTCATTGATATCTATACGAAGCACACCATATATATAGCTATGATGCAAACACTGCATACAATGGATGAAGGATATGGACGTGACTGGTATGACATATAGACTTAGGGGGGATGTGGGACGTCTCCTTTATAAGGGCAGATGAGTATCAATGTCTTTGGTGATGTGGGGCACTCCGATATCGCAGACAAATGAGGCTACAACTTGTTATAACGTTTGGAACACATTCAGGCAAGCAGAGTACAATACATGTGTGTGCTACGGAGTCTGAGATCCCTTTGCAAATAAGTCTTTCCCTTCCAAATACTTACCCATGCTCTCCAGATCAAGCAGTGCCCTGTAGATGCCATCATCGAAAAGTTGGAGCCGACCCCGCAGATCTCTCAGGTCATCCCATGCATCTGTGAGGATCAGCTTGCATCGTTCAAGTCGGGACTCGATGCTGCCTAGATCGTCAGCCATGGGGGACGCAGGGAGGGTGACGCCTATAGGGTGGATGACAGTGCGTGAGGGAGCTGAACGAGAAGGCCGTGCACGAGGGGCGGAATGCCCGAGCTTCTTAACATATCGTAGAGATTAATTGAATAGTTGCAGAAGCATAACAGATGCGTACCTGGCGTTTCGGAGTTCCCCCCTCAGAGGGAATGGGGACAGGGCCTATGCCACTACCTCCGTCATCAACGTCCATGGTGTCATGTATCTAGAAGCGTGATAATATGTGTCAATCGAGGCATTAATAAGAGTTGAAGTGACATACACTCAAAGCGAGAGATGAGGTCGGGGCACCCGCGGAGGGCGTCTCAGTGGTCTGGTCATCTACGGATATTATCTCTGGATGATGCGTGGGGGCCTCCGAGACCTCAGAGGGGTTGTGGGCGATCCTCTGCGAAGCTGGGATACGGTCCATAAAGCTGCCAAGTGGGGATGGAGAGCGCTTCTTCCGGCGCTTAGCATCCTCCTACCGTGTGCAAAAATATGTCGGAATATCATTCCAGTGGCACATTTAAATACTCACGCGTGGGATATCTGCAGGACGAGCCACAGATGGAATGGGCACAACCGGTGAGGGCATCCTGGACAGGAAGTTGATAGCATCGGACCCCCCCATAGATGTCGTGTGTTGTTGCAGTGGTGGGCCCATAAGCTGTGGCTGGGGCGATGGCTGCTGCGATGGCGGGGTGCCCGCAGCTGCGCGGGACTGTGAACGAGAGTGACGAGAGATATCGGACATATATGATGAGGGTCTGTGTGGATGTTCAAGTCGTTTCCAGTGTAACTATATATAAGGAGAGACAGTCCACACATCCCAATCGAGTCCATTCAGCTCTACAGCTCTAATAGATCCTGGCCACCATTAAAATCGATTGCTTTCCGAATTCGAATATGTTCGATCTGAGTGAATCACATGCCTTATTCCCACATCCATAGAACCAGCAATCAGCAGTGGGGCTCCCAACACGTTTCAGAGTCGGTTCTGTGACATTCATCACCCCAAAACTCCATGGTCAGGAAATCTGCATCTGAGTTGACGGCCAATGAGACGTCGCTGCTCAACATAGCAGCCAGGCTTATGTCTGCCGCCAAACGTGTAACGGACACCCCGACAACCCCCGAAGAACTGGAATATATGGATGCGAGGATCGACGAAGAGATTGTGAGTTAATTTAATACTCTATATTCCTATGTAATATGTGTAATGGTATGCTATTCAGATGGCTATACAGAAGATATTTGACACCTTTAAGAGCGGCTCCAAGATGCCGCGTGTCCATCCAATCATCCAGGCTGTTGGAGCAGAGTGGAAGACTGCCAGTGATACAAAGCGCAGCTTCGACTGGACTGTGCTAACAACTCAATACATTACCCAGCTGTGTGACACCGTTCAGAAGGAACACCCAGAGTGGCATGCGTCACTTTCAGCACTTTCGCTCGACTCATATCTGGATGGTCTTCATCCCACGAAGCTGTGGTGGCTCAAGGGGCACTCCGCAGCGCAGAATACCCCAGAAGGTGTGTCTCAATTATTGCGTCGACTTATACTCAATCACATCATTGTTTGCAGCTACTAGCAGTGATATGCAACAAGATCCACCGCCTTCAGTTGCCATTCCGGGCCCTCCTCCTCCCCCTCCTCCTTCACCACCGACTCACTCACACAATACACGCGGCAAGGGGAAGCGTGCCGTAAAGGCACCAGTGGCGGACCTCCCCTTTGCCCCATCCATACCCCCGTACTCACTGAGAGGCACTAAGCGCCGTGCTGATCCGGACAATCCCGAGGGGGAGTCCGATAGCACAACCCCTCAGAAATCCGATCTCCCACGGGTCGAAGTGGAGCAGGCGTCCCCCCCTCGACCCACTCAACGGCAGCGCATCGAAGCTTCTGAAACCATCGCATCTGGACAGGTGAGTGTTCTCAGTTTATTGTTGTGCATTGATGTACACTATTATATCAATTATAGGACCGGTGTGGCCCTTGTGCACTGGTGTGATGAGTACTCACTCAGAGTACTCTGCAATACACCCGGTGATATCTCTGACGAGGAACGCGAGGGACGAGGAAGACGATGAGGGGGTGTCGAAGGAAGACAGAGAAGGTCTTTAGACTAAGGATAACAACGAGAGTCACCGATAACACAAAGATGTGGTAACAGTGCTTATCCAGCTTACTAGCTGGAGGGGGTTATCCAAAGGGGAACACAAGTGGACAGTCTGAGGGACTGTCCGTTCTATTGCTCTAGCTTATATACCTAGGTACATGGTCTGTGCGTACTTTAGGGGAGGCCTATCGCTTCCCACAGGTGCTGCGCAATGGAAGGTTCTGGAAGGGTTCTAAATATAACAACCAATGAGAATAATTGTAGAAGTGGCACGACTGCTCCGCAGTCGATTGCGCGAGATTGCGCCATAGTGGTATGACTGCTCCGCAGTCCAATCAGATTAATCCAAAGAGTGGTACGACTTCTAGTCGTGGGTAACTTGATAACTGATGAGTAATCACGTGTAAGATCACGTGACCGTCGGAGTACGAAATTGGAACTCCGATACCGGACTTCCCCTTTAGGAAGTTGATTACACAAGACCGGGCCGATGCGGACCGGTCTTAGACGCGCGTGTCCGAACCAAAGTTCCTTGGTTCGTGACAGTATCCCCTCTTTATGGTTGCTACGCCGGTTAGCAACTGTTAGAGGTTACTTGGCTTGGGTGCTCGTGGGTTTCGTTGGTGGAATTGTTGTACAACTGTCTTGGCTTGTTTCATTTGTGACGCAGGGAGCCAAGAGTTCTCAGAACTTGGGTAGCCTTTCCATTTCACCAGGTATTGTACACCTCTTCGATTTGGTGAGAGTCTAGATTGGAGGACGGTTTCTACTTCATAGTGTTCGTCCTCTCCTTGAACGATTTCGGGGGGAGGTCTG